>CAUYRH010026220.1:0-15279 GCA_963574655.1 Perodicticus potto
CTGCAACAAAAAAATGGCCGGGCATTGTGGTGGGTGCCTGCAGTCCCAGCTACTTGGGAGGCGGAGGCAGGAGACTCGCTTGAGCCCAGGAATTGGAGGTTGCTGTGAACTGTGATGCCACAGCACTCTATCCAGGGTGACAGCTTGAGGCTCTGTCTCAAAAAAAAAAAAAAAAGAAGAATGACTGAGACAGAACTTAAATAAGGTCTAATCAATGGAGAAATAAAAGCATAGGAAACCGTATCTCCAGATATTTTCAGAAAAGACTAGTTCTGATATTAACCAATGTAGGGCAACTTCAAGTTTAGAATGAAGAGCTGTAACTAGATGACATTCAGAGTGATTAACTAGAAAGCTAGAAAAAATAAAGCCCTTTATTCTCTTCCTATTGGGCTATTAAGAAATGTGGGAGACAAACGGGTTGAATTCCTCACGGACCTTCCAACTCAGGGTAAGGTGCTCAGTCAGGGGAATGTCTACATGACTCCCTGCATGGTGAAATCAGCATGCTGAAACAATCAATTAGTAGCTTGGAAGCTGAGAGGTCTGCCTGAGGAGATGAGACTTGCTCTCCCCTCTCTCTCTTTCTCTCATGCTTGCACCATTATCTGGCCTCTTCAGATGATCCATTACCCAGTGTCCCTGTTTACCCTCTACACAACCTTCCTGGGGTCTGTAATCTCCCCTGTCTCATTTTTAACCATTGCTGCTGACTGCTGTGCATCCTTACACATATACTTTGTTATGCATCCAATAAAAAGATTCCAGGAAACAGGACAGGTGCTGCGTTATTTTCATGCTGCCACCAAGAAATAGTGTTTGCTCTTACAGGTTTCTGGTTTTATGCACTAAGTTTGGTGTAAGTTTCATGCTTTCTCAGTGCTGTCTCCCTTGCTTGTATCTGTCCAAGGCTGAGTCCACTAGACACTCAAAAAAAAAACAAGAGTATTACTGTCCAGAGGACAAAAGTTTGCGGTGGACAGCAAGAAATGAAAGGGAAAGCAATGCCCCAATGTAGAGAGGTGGAGAACACACTCAGCAAGAAAACAAGCTACTGGACAAGGCAACTCCATCCATTCACTTCTATGGTCACTCAAGATAGGTGAATATAAAAAAAAATATTTATATGTAGATGTGACATCTTTAAAGAAACATAATAGAACAATGCACCTTTTAAGGAAATAGTTCAAGAATATAACAACCACTGCCAAAAACCAAATCAATAATCTGAGATGTTACATTGACAATTTTTTTTCAAAACACAGCAAAAAAGGTAAAAGAAAAAAGAAAATATGAAATAAAAGTCAAGAGATATGTAGGAAGGATTCAGAAGATCCAATATCTCTCTAGTAGGCCTGGCAGAATTGAAAGGAGATTGAGGAAGAAAGGAAGAGGAGAAGCAGGTAAAAAGACAAAGTAGAAGAAGGAGGAAAGGGAAATTTCTAGATATAAAGAATGGTTTGACTTCTAAGATGTAAAGCATCCAGCAGGTACTAATTAGAGCAAATAAAAAATTAGAGCAAATGAGCTAGATACATCCTTCTTCCATTACAGATCTCCAAGGGGAAAGAGAAAAATTCCAAAGTTATTTAAAGAGGTGGTAAAGAAAAATTACATATATGGGAATATGAATCAGATTGCTTAAGATTTTTCTTAGGTTACAGTAGTAAAAAAGATAATTAGGAAAAACTTATTTTGAACTTAAAATCCTGTGGTTTCTCAAGTCAGCCACCAGATGATAGAACCAAATATGCACAAGTCAATATTTGTAAGGAGACATGAATTTAATACCTACATATCTTTCCTATAATCAGGAGTATACTACTTGGTTGCATAATATAGTACAAAATTATAGCAATCAAAAAAGCATAGTACTAGCAGACATATGAAAACAGACATATAGGCCAATGGAACAGAATAGACAGCCCAGAAATAAATCCCTGCATTTAAGGTCAATTGATCTTTGATGAAGGTGCCAAGAATACCTAAAGGGGAAAGGACAGTCTCATCAATAAACTGGTGCTAGGAAACTGGATATATTTATGCAGAAGAATAATATTGTACTCTTTTCTCACATCATATACAAAAATGCATTCAAAATGGATTAAAGGCTTAAATGTAAGACCTGAAATTGTTAAAACTACTAGAGGAAAACATAGGAAAAAGCATCTTAACATTGGTCTAGTCAAAGGATTTTTGGATATGACCCCCAAAGCATATGCAACTAAAACAAAAATAAACAAATGAAATTGCATCAAACTAAAAAGCTTCTATATAGCAGAGGAAATAATCAACAGAGTGGAAAGACACCCTACAGAATAAGAAGAAATATTTGCAAACCATTATCCAAATTGTACAAGGAATGGCAAGAAAACAAATAAAATGATTTTAAAAACTGGCAAAGGACTCAAACAGATATTTCTCAAAAAGATACATAATGACCACAATGTAAATGAAAAAATGCTCAACAATGCATGCAAATCATCAGAGAAACGCACATGAAGAGTATGTGAGAAACCTTCTCATGTCTGTTAGGATGGCTATTATCGAAATAACAATACATTACAAATGATGGCAAGGATGTGAAAGAAAGGGAACCTTGTACTTTGATGGTAGGAATGTAAATGGGTGAAGCCATTGTGGAAAACATTATGGAGTTTCTTGAAAATATTAAAAATACATGTGGCCTACACATGTGTAATTCTAGCTCTCTGGGATGCTGAGGAGGTAGGATTGCTTGAGTTCAGGAGTTCAAGACCAGCCTGAGCAAGACCCCATCTGTACTAAAAATAGAAAAATTAGCCTGGCATTCTGGTGACCAGCTATAGTCCCAGCTACTTGAAAGACTGAGGCAGGAGGATCACTTGAGCCTAGGAGTTTGAGGTTGCTGTGAGCTATAATGATGCTAAGACACTACTGCCTTCTACCCAGAGCAACAGAGCCAGACTCTGTCTCAAAAATTAAATAAATAAATAGAAAAATAAATAAAAATCAGACTACCATATGATGTAGAAATCCAACTGCTGAGTATACATCCAAAGGAAATGAAAGCACTAACTTCAAGAGATATTTACACACCCAGATCTGTTGCAGCATTATTCACCATAACCAAGATGGGAAAACAACCTAAGTGTCCATGACAGATGAGTGGATGAAGAACATGTGGTATATACACATCAGAATACCATTTGGCCTTACAAATATAAAAGGAAACAAAGCAAAATCTCTTATTCATGACAACACGGATGAAGTTGGACATTATACTAAGTAAAATAAGCCAGATGTATACCAGGGTATGGGGGTATGGAGAAGATAAGGAAATATTAGTAAAAGAGTACAAACTTTCAGTTATGAGGGGTGGATAAGTTCTGGAGACTGGCTGGCATGGTTCCTATAGTTCATAATAATGCATTGTATACTTGGAATTTGCTGAGAGATTAGATCCTAAATGTACACACACACAGAAGCGTGCACACACACACACGTGTGTGTAGGCATGTGCGAAAGAAAAGGGAAGACAAAGGTAGGTAAATACGTGAAATGATACATTATTGCCAATATTGAGGTAATCATTTCCTAATGTATACGTATATCAAAGCATTGTATTGTACAATGTAAATAGATACAATTTGTATTTGTCAGTTTTATACCAATAAAGCTTGGAAAATATTTTAAAAAGGAAAATTTAAAAAAAGAACAGGAAAGAAAAACAACAAATTGTATGAAGGTATGAAAGGAGAATTAAACATGTAATTAAAATATTAGGTTTAACCATATGGAATTGCCAATGTTTGATTATTTTTTACCTACAAAACCAGTAATTTCATATGGTTTAAGTAAGTTACTATTAATACATCATATTATTAAAATACAACTTTCAAATCTGTTTAAAATCTATCTATGTACTACTTATAAGAGATCTACATTTTTTGAAAATGATAAAAGATAAAGAAATGGCTATTGATGAAATATCAGGTGAATACATATTAATATAAGGCAAAATAAAATAGAAGATAAAAGCGTGATGAAATGAAAATTAACTAAGAACTCTTGGAGCCATAAGTTTAATACTAAAATACATCTGACTGTTTACACTGGCAGTTACACTGAAATATGTAAGGGGAAAAAACTAACACATTTGCCATTACAGTGGAAGGCCTGAACTACATTTATTTTTAAAAAGTCTGCACAGAGAAAAAGTAACTCTAGCGGAGGTAAAGAACATAGCAGCAAGTTTCTTGTGATGACAAATCTAGCAGACAATACTAGTATGGTTTTTTATGGCATGCATGAAAAAGTCTAACGAGTTCTTAAACAACTATCTGAGAAACTGAAGGAGAGAATTCATTAGAGTGGAAGCATTTGAGATTAAAATATGAAAATATCAAAAGCTTTCCTATATGCTACCAATAATTAGGAGATAGTAAATGAAAAAGATAGCATTCAAATAAAATCATGATAAAAAATTGTGCCTAAATAAGAGGAAGGGTAAGACTTTTGTAAACAGACTTATAAAATGTTATTTTTCTTTTTACAGAAAGAAGAGTTTATTAAAATTTATTGCAATTCTCATGCTATTACATTTGTTAATAACCATCTTCCTTTCTGCCAGGTGCCTCTATGGGTGTGTGGATCCATCTGAGCCTCACCCAGGCCAAAAGTGATGCTTCAGTGCATCCTTTGGGATTAGGTCTGTGTTCCCACACAATTCATTTGTAGTGTAAAACGTGATCGAGCTGTTTGAGTAAAAATACATCTGAATTTTTACAAGTAAGAGGCAACCTGTGAGCACATTCCTGAATTGCAAATATATTAAATAAGGTCACAAAGAGATAGAGGGACCCAAATGCACATGAAAAAAATGAATGATTGATGATCCAAGCCGAAGTGCCAGGAAATATAATATAATGTCTTCCCGTGACCCCCAAAGCACGGCATGCATCTCACAGATGCCCACCAATATGTGGGATGAAAGGACTTTTCTGAAGGCTATAATGATTAATTTGTTTAAAATGATAGAGTGGGGTGGTGCCTGTGGCTCAGTGAGTAGGGCACCGGCCCCATATACCAAGGGTCGCGAGTTCAAACCTGGCCCCAGCCAAACCATAACAAAAAATAGCCAGGTGTTGTGGCGGGTGCCTGTAGTCCTCACTACTCCGGAGGCTGAGGCAAGAGAATTGCCTAAGCCCAAGAGCTGGAGGTTGCTGTGAGCTGATGTCACAGCACTCTACCGAGGGCACGACAAAATGAAACTCTGTCTCTAAAAAAAAAAAAAAAAAATAGAGTAATAAAATATTTAATAAAGATAAAATTATTCTATTGTTTGATGAGATTTTTCCTTTTGTGGTGGTTTAAAGTATTAAAAAACTCTTATTGGAATATAAAATAATATTGTGAAGACATCACATTTTCCAAAGTTAACCTGTAGATTTAATATATTGCTAACTAACATGGTAAATTTCTTTTTTTCCCCCAAAATTCTATAGCTGACAAGCTAATTATGAAGCATGTAAGGAGTGAAAAGCTTTAAGAATTATCTAAAAATGTATACATTATCTAAAAAATAAACAAAAATATCAACTCAATATCAATTTCATATTATTGGGTAAAAAGTAAATTAATAATATCTAGGCAATTAGAAATACCTTTACAAAAACAGTCCAACCTCAGAAAGCACATAGAAACAAATTCTAGATGGATTTGTAGATTAAACCCATAAAATAAATACTTCAAATCAAATCTCAAAAGTTTTGAATTCAACTATAGGAAAAGTTATGATTTTAAGGTAAAAATGCCCCCCAAACATGACTAATACCCTTCTTAAAAGAGAAAATAACTAACAAGAAAATTAATAACAACAATGAAAACATAAAAGAAATGTTTGATGTAGAAAGACTTAAAAATTTGTGTGTGGCTTAATGTAATGTAGAAAAAGTTAAGAGGCAAGAAATTGAATTAAAGAAATATTTAAAACACATTTAATGGACATGTATCAATAAAAGAGTATATAGAGAGTTCCTCTAAGTAAGAAAAAATGCTTTCATATTAATAAAATTATGGGCAAAAGATGTTAATTGGCAATTTGAAAAGAGTAGGTCTACGTTACTAAAAATCATGTGAAAAGAAGTTCAGTCCCACAATTAATCAGGAAAATGCAAATTTAGACAAGAATAAATAATGTTCACATATTGGACTGATAAAAGTTTTAACAATCTTGACAACATCAACATATCAAGTGTTGGCAAGGAAGCAGACACTCTCAGATATAATTCACTGGGGTCTGTGCAGGCAAGCATTTAGAAAGGCAATGTGGTAGTATTTCTGAGGATTTCAAATGTATATTCCTTGGACCTAGCAAGCCACATCTAGGAATTATCATAGAATAAATGCATATGGTGCTTGTTGACAAATTATTCCTAATATTCAAAACATAAATACATTATGACATACCCATGTTAGAGAATATCATGAAATATGCAGCTATTAAAATAAATAAAGTAATCCCATATCGGTATGTAAAGCTCTTCAGACATATAATTAGGTTAAAAAAAAAAAGTAAACCACAACCAGATGTATGATATAGTCTCATAGAGGACACTGTAAGTACAAATGTATAAGTGTGGTTATGTGCATGTAAAGGACAGGAAGGAAACAAAGATTGCTTTTGTGTGTTACTTCCATAATAAAAAGGAAAGAGAAAAAAATATATGACTTTAAAAAGCAGCTCTTTAGGGCTTATCATAATCCCTCCTTTTCTGGATTGGCTCTGTGCTAGTTAGTACACATTAGCACAGCTTAACTTATCAAAATCAACCAACCCTTCCTGCAATCACGGATTGGCCTATGAGTGTTGGCCTCTGAGCATTCACTGTGGGGACTGTGATCTGATTTAACTAGTGATCTATTTTGCAAAATGTAGTATTTCTAGAACTTTGACATTTTGGAGTTATCTTCCCAGCCTGTGGCACATGCTTCTCCAGATGTAATTGTGGGAAATCTTCACCTCTATACCAGTGGATTTGCTTTTTAGCCAGAAGACATTTAGATCCAAACCTGGTGGGAGAGATTAATGATTTCACTGGCTGGTGATTTCTGCTGCATTGAAAGCTCTTGGTTTCTTGGTGATAACTTGAGTCAAAGATTGAGTCACATAGATACCCAAGTGAGGATTACTCCAGGCAGAGGGAAATGAAAGTGGAAAATCTCTGGGGCAGGCACATGCTGGTGGTGCCCAGGAAAGAGCAGGGAGGTCCGAGTGTTTCAAGCAGTGTGAGAGAGAGAAGGGGGTAGTGCAGCTAAAGGTAGAGACAGAGAAGGGGCTGCATCCTGTAGAGCCTCTGCCAGCCCTGGGAGATGTGGATGCAAAAAAGAGCTCTGGGCAGAGATGTCCTGGGAGTTGACTTAGGATGGAAAAGAATCACATTAGTTGATAGTTGAGAAGAGACTGCTGGGTTTGAGGGTGGAAGCCTGGGTGCATCAGGATCAGAGAAGAGGGTGGTTTAGACAAAGCTGGTGGCAGAAGGAGCAGTAAGAAGTGATCTGATGACACATAGAGTATATGCCGGCAGATTGGACGCCAGGTGCAAGGGAAAGTACTGAGTCAGGGTGACTCTAAGGTTTCGTCTCGAGCATCTGCGCTGCTGGAATTGCTGTTTACAGATCTAGAGATTGTGAATGGCACCGGTTTGGAGGGGAAGCTCAGACACATGGTTTTGGATGTGGCAAGGCTGAGCACCTAGTGCAAAGGTGGAAGCCTCGGTTCCATAGACTCCCATTTCCTCCATGGTAACAGGTGGGAGGCTGTACGTGTGCTCAGGTGCTTGTAAGGGTGCATGAGATAAAGTAGCAAAGTGTTCTGCTTGCTAGCATGATACCACAAAGCCCTTGATTGTGTAATGACATGCAGCACCCACAAAAAGATGCTTTGAAGACTGAACGTGGTGGAACAGCAATCCTCAATCTTTTTGGCACCAGGACTAGGTGTTGACTAGTGACCAGCTTTTAAAATAGAGTTATGCTCATTTCTGCTATAAAGAACTAGGATGGTCAATAAAAGCAGTATATTCCATGTTTTGAGCAAGATACTTCAAGATAGAAAACTTATTTACCCAAAGCAAGCTACTGTCAGAATTATGGGGCAGGGAGTGGTATTAAACGGATAAAATATCAATCCATAGTATGGTAGGGAATGATCATATCCCATCAAAAAATAATTAAGTAAAGTGACAGCAGTTAACCAGAACCTGTTACTCCGAAAGGTTGTAGATCTCTCAAGGGGCTCAAGTTAAAGGTATGGCATAGGAAAAGAACGCCTTCCAAGGGGAGTGAGTGACTGATGCTGTTTACCTCCTGGAGATCAGACAGGATGGAAATCATTTACTTTGTAAGGAAATGTCAATTATTGTTTTCTAACACAATACCTTCCTCCTGTGGGGTGGTTCAAGCTGATTCTTATAGCCAGATGGGCGGCTGTTAAGTACGATCTGTCCTTAGCCCATCATTTTGGACTGAAGCACCTATACCCCTCACTGCTGAGAGTGCTGGAGGCTTACAAATCTCTGAGGATTTCCTGAGCCTCAAAGGATCTTTCTTAACCAAGATCCCTAGTGGCAGCAGTCCAGAATCCCAAAGATCCAGGCTACTTGCCCCAGTCCAGAACGATTCAGAAGGGCACTTCGACCTCCAGAGCTCCCTTCTGGGATTAGCTGAGGGCTTTGCTGGGTCTGTACCATCTGAACTCATTCCATCCTCTTTTTGTCCCCACCTTCCTTCCCACTCCTTGGTTTCTCCTCCTTTGCCTCACAGGCATGGATCCCAGGTCCACATCTCAATAACCTTCTTGCATTCAGGCCACCATCTCAGAGTAGGCTTCCTCAGAAACTACTTGTCATGAGTATTGTTTTTGTTTTTATTTTTGTTTTCTAGATGGAATGCAGAAATTGCTTTAGAAAGGCTAGACCGGGAAGGTTAAAACTATACACTCACCCACCAAAAATTGTCAATGCCTCCTAAATATTCCTGTAATTACTATAGTTCCTTTTTCATTTCATTCACCTGTTTTCCAGTTCAAACACAAATGCTTTCTTTCCTACACTATTGTAAACTCTCTTGTCACTTTACTTCTGGCCTTAAAATCGAGAGTCCATCTCTGCCATCTATTAAATTCTTAGACATTCTTCATTTTCTTCTCCTCCTCTCCTATGCTCCCTTCTATTTTTTTTCTCTGTGACCCTTCTCTGTTAGATCTTGTCTATTGTATGGCTTTGATATGTGTTGATAAACTGAAGATGTGCTGAAGATGCCACACCATCCCTCTGAGCCTTTTCTCTGAAAGTCTAGATCTCTAAGTTTAGCTGAAGTGCTTCAAACTCAATTTATGCAACACTGAATTGACCAAAGTTCCCCTCAAACCAGTGCTTTCTCCTCTATTCCCCAGCACCATGAATGACACCACCTTCTACCTGTACTACCCAGATGCCCAAGACCCAAAGTCAGGTGTGATCTTTGATTTGCCCATCTCCCTAATTTCATCTCTAACTCCACCTCTTAAACATCTTTGGCCTTATCTCTTATTACCACCCCTATTGTCACTATCGCAGTCCCAGCCCGACTATCTCATCTAGAATTTTTTTTAACCTGTATATCTGCATTAGTCCATTAATTTGTTTTTTTGGTCTCTGTTGTCTTTCTGCAATCCATTTCTCACAGGGCAGAGAGAATGATCTTTCTAATCTTCAAATGTGCATTCCTTTGTCTGAAATCCAGTGCTTTTCCATTGTTCTTACAATAAATGCCCAGGGTTTATAAAAACCCATTATAGTCAAGCAGTCTTTCTCCCCACACACTCCCACTCTCATTCACAATGCTTCAGTTATTGGAATTCCTTGGTTCCTTGAATGCACAATGCTTTCTCTTACCTCTTGAGTTCCCTCTTCCTAAAGACTCCTTCTGATCTTGACTCACCTTTGCATTCCTACTTGCTCTTCAGGTTTCACTTTTCACTTTAATTTTCTTTTTACCCTAGAAACTTTCTTTAAGTACCAAGTCCAGGTTAGATATTTCTCTTTGCTCTCATTGTGTCATCTACTTACATCTACTATGTCTTATCAAATTCTATAGATTTTTATGGTTGGGTCTTTGGGGGCAGGAACTGTGTCTACTGTGGTTAATCTTATATCCCTAAATCCTAGCACAATACCTGGCTCAACATATATGTTTAAAAGGAATCTCACTTGATTAATGTATGAATGTGTGTCTTGGCACAAGTGGCACCCTCTTTTGTTATCCTTTGTACCCTCGCTTACTTTGCAAACTCCTACTCACCACTTGAACCCCAGCATCATGGCCCCCTGACTCCTTAAGGAAATCACAGGGCAAGATCTCTGTGACCCACATCACTCTCCTCCCTATCATCACCATTTAGTACGTGATTTGCTCATGAGTCTGTTTGTACACCAGATTTCAAAATCTTTGATAGTAGGAGATTTCTCCTTCTATAAATATTAGTATCCATTACTTGGTATAGAGCATATGCTCAAATACCTTACTAAAGTTTAGAGGGATTATAATAATAAAGTGGGGTTTGATTTTTTTTCTGCAGGTGATACTCTTGGCTTAAGGCAATTCCAAAATATGTATTGTGTATAATTTTTTCACAAGTGTGTCACTATCATAAGTATTTCACCATGAGTACTAGCTGCTATGTCATAGAATTTGAGGTTGTCTCATACATTGAAGCTCATGTCTCACCTATGTTCTTTGTTTAGATGTGTTCAAGGCTCTATCATATGAAATGACTCAGACCTGTATCCATAGTAATCAAATGAATTATTGGAAAAAAAGAGATTGATGACATTATAGATCCTTTGAACCAACTTAGAAAATTTGTTAATACAATATAGGATCTTTGCAGATCTCTAAGTATTTTCCAGGTTGTTCTCCAGCACTGTGCCCCGCCTCCCCCCAAAAGAGAGAGATGATATAAAAGTTGCATAGGGTACTTTCATAGATAGTTTCATAGGGTAACTATCAAAAGGACTTGGAGGAGTGGTTCTAAACCATGGGTGATATTGTACCCCATGAGATATCTGACAAAGCATGGAGACATTTTTAGTTGTCACAGGTGTGTGTGTGTGTGTGTAGGTGTTAATGGGTAGTCTAAGGAGTAGCAGTGAGGGATGATGTTAAAATTCCTACAATGCCCACACCAAAGAATTATCCATTCAAAAATAACAGTAGTGTCGAATTTGACAAAACCTGACCTAGATGAAATAAAAATGTCCCAGTGCACTCAAATGCACTTCTCTGTTTCAGGATAGAGTGTAACCCAACTTACAACTAGGAGACCAGAGTACAGTCCCACATAGGTGCCCTTGTGCTTATATTTTGATGTTTTCCTCTTTAAAATGGTATTTTAATACTACCTCATGGTATTGTTAAACAATTAAATATAGTGTATGGGAAAATCCTTAGTTCAGTATCTGGCAAATAGTAGCTGCTTAATAAATGTTTGTAGAATAAAAATCCATGAACACCCAAAGGATGGGGGTTAGGGAGTGGAGATAAATAGAATTTACCCTAAACAGTTCTTGAGTAGTTCATTCTCTCCATATCAGAACCTGCATCACCACTTGGAGAATACTTTAGAGAGCTGCAGGCATTGGCACACACCCAGGGAGCTGCACATACGTACTTTTTGTTCTTCTCGCTCTACAGCTGCATTGCATTTTTCTATCCCATAGTATCTCAAAAAGTCTCTGAGGTAGCCAAACAGGGTTCCAATTCCATATCCCAAGTAAGTGAAAACCATCACATGAAGAGGTGCTTCTTCGAAGGACTCAACAATTTGCTTTTCATAAATATGTGGCTTCCCATTTTGCTGAAAACAGAAAAGAAAATCCAAGGTTAGGACTTCCCCATTACAATTATACTATGATACTTAAAATTTAGGACTTTCACCCTTTTAAATCTTAATTGGAAAAAATTAGAAATTGATCACTGGAGAGAGTGAATAGAAATGCAAATTTTATTTTACAGCCCCTGATGACATATTGATCAAACAAAAAATTTCAAGAGATGCTCAAATCATTAGGTGAAAAGTTAATGAGGCATAGGTTGTTTTCTAGAGACTAAAGTGTGACCTCCTAACTTCTTTCCTAATCACAAACTTGAGGTCATTACCTTAACCAAGTGATCAAATTCCATCACTAATGTTGGAACAACCAGCTACTCTACACTGTTAATATATTAAAATATTCAATACACAGCAGCACCTATCAAACATTTAACCTGAACTTAGTACAGATCTTATATCTAATATCCGTTTTATAAGAAATGTTGGGATAGGGGAATAAGGTAAATGATCTTATGAGAAAACAAGTAGATAATCCAGAATGTGGGACTTTCTATGTGACAACTGGCCACTGGCATGGCCACTTCAAAAAGTTACATTTCTCATAAAAGAAAAGAAGGATAGAAATAGGTCTCAAGACTTTAAATAAGGTCTCATTGTTATAAGAAAATGCAGGTGAAAGAAAAAAAAAGCTATGAACTTTTTGGGGAGGGGATGGCCGACTGGAAGCAGCTACCGACAGAGGCTCCTGTTCAAAAGGACAGATAACCTCCAGAAACTGCCCAATTGAGCTGAAGACTGAGAGCCCAGTCAAGAGAGAGAAGTGATAACTGCAGGTCACCTCTGAGGCAAGCTGTGACTTCAAGAAACCAAGCTTCAGGCAGAAAAACTGAACTAAAGTTTTCCACCATTCTGAACTTCCTGGACACCCTTCCCCCCTTACTGATGCAATAGAAGCCTGACCTCTGCTGAAACTTAGGGAGGAGGACTTGAGCAGCGCCCACCTTCCATATCTGCCAGAGCAGGGGGCCCACCAGGTAAGAGACTCTGGGGCCCCACCAAGCCCCCGCCAGCCTCCTGGCCAGCAACTCCACTGGGACCCCAACTGGGCCTTGGCCCACCACCAGCAGCGGCCAGGAAGTCCACTGGGATTCTTGTGCAGTGCCGATCTGTGCCCCGCCCAGCCTTGGCCTGCCACTCGCCGGAACCTGTCCCCATGGGGCTCTGATCCATGCCCCAGGCCCGCCACCCATAGCAGCCAGGAAATCCACTCCTCCGGGACACCTGTGTGCCCTGATTGGCGCCCTTCTGGGCCTTGGCCCACTGCCAGCAGTGGCCAGGCAGTCCACCGGGACTCCCCCTGGGCACAGACTGTGCTCCGCCCAGCCACACATGCAGCCCATGTGGCTCTGATCCGTGCCCAAGGCCCCCCACCCACAGTGGCCAGGAACTCCACTCCTTCAGGACCCCCAGCGTGGCCCCAATTGGCACCCTGCTGGGCCTTGGCCCACTGCCAGCAGTGGCCAGGAAGTCCACTGGGACTCCCACACAGCACTGATCTGTGCCCTACCCGGCCTTGGCCTGCTGCCTGCCAGGACCCCTGTGAGGCTCTAATCCGTGCCCTCTGCTCCTGCCGTCCACACCGGCCAGGGACACTGCCAGGAACCTGCCAGGCTTCCATCTGCCTGCCCGGGCCAGGAACTCCGGGAGCCACACAACCTGGCTCCTCCCCTACCCTCTCTGCCTCCTCACTGGCCAGCCCATCTGGCCAGGGATTCAGGAGGCTGCGCAACCCGTGCCCTCCCTCTGGAGCCCTTCTCCCAGCCAAAGACTGCTGGAGGCATGGGCTCCCTTTGTAAAGGCCACTGGGTGCCCCATCACATGCCCTGCTGCTTGATCTGGCCGTGCCACACTCCGGAGCTGCTCCCGTAGCCAGACCTCACTGGCTGGGGCAGTCCCAGAGGAGCTACGCTGGGACAGTCCCAAAGGAGCTACAAAGAGTCACTCCCTACAAAGATCCAGCAACAACAGAGTGATACTGCTGGGGTCTGATCTGGGAGAGACACCTCCCCAACTCTGAGTACAGTCATAGGCAACAGTGAAAAATAATCATGAGGCAGAAACAACAGAAAAACTCTGGCAATATGAATAATCAGAGTAGATCAACTCCCCCAAGGAATGATAAGGTAGATACAGCACAAGATCCCTTGCAGAAGCAAATGGCTGAGATGTCAGAAATCCAATTCAGAGTCTGGATAGCAAATAAGATCAGCGGAATGGAGGAAAAGATGGAATTAGAATTTCAAGCAGTAATCCAAAAGATGACCCTAAAGATGTCTCAAGAATTCAATGAATTCAAAGAAAAAACAACCAAAGATTTTGACACATTGAGACAAGAAGTTGCAGCCCTCAAAGATCTGAGAAGTACAGTAGAATCCCTCAGTAACAGAATGGAGCAAGCAGAAAAAAGGTTTTCTGACATGGAAGACAAAGCTTTCGAATGCTTCCAAACTTCCAAAGAAGAAGAGAAATGGAAGGCAAAAATGGATAATTCTCCCAGAAAGCTCTCAGATAACTAGAAGAAAACCAATATTCGTCTTATAGGGATACCTGAAAACGATGAAGTGGCATTACAAGGCACAGAGTCTTTTCTTTATGAGATTATGAAAGAGAACTTTCCAGACATGCCAAGAGATTCTGAAATTCAGATAGCAGACAGTTTCAGACCCCCAGCACGACTCAACCCAAATAAGTCATCCCCCAGGCACATCATAATTAACTTCACTCAAGTTAATATGAAGGAGAAAATTCTGAAAGCAGCCAGACGTAAGAAGTCCATTACCTACAAGGGGAAAAATATTAGAATAACTGCAGATCTTTGTGATCAAACCTTTCAAACTAGAAGAGAATGGTCATTGACTTAATAATTTCATAAAACAAAAGAACTTTCAACTCAGGATCCTGTACCCAGCTAAACTGAGTTTCATTTATGATGGAGAAATTAAATACTTTAATGACATCCACATGTTGAAGAAATTTTCTATAACTAAACCAGCCTTCCAGGATATTCTCAGACTTATCCTCCATAATGACCAGCGTTATCCTCCACCACAAAAGTAAACTCACCCAGAAACTTTTTATCAAATTTCAACTTCTACAGTGATGAAAGGATTGAAAATGTCCACTGGACTTTCTAAAGTTTTATCATTACTTTCAATTAATGTGAATGGTTTACATTGTCATCTAAAGAGGCATAGGTTGGCTGACTGGAAACAAGAACTCAGGTCAGATATCTGCTGCATACAAGAACCGCATCTTACCTAAAAGATAAATTTAGACTCAAGGTGAAGGGATGGTCATCTATATTCTAGGCAAATGGAAAACAGAAAAAATCAGGTGTTGCACTCTTCTTTACAGATACAATAGGC
>CAUYRH010026221.1:0-32085 GCA_963574655.1 Perodicticus potto
CTTTATATAGTGATTAAGAAAATGCCATGAAGGCTATCTCTCACAGTATGATCAAAATGTTTCTGATTGTATATGAAGCACATTCTGCCCTATGATTGCACCAATGTACACAATTATGATTTAATAAAATTATTAAAAAAAATTGATGTAAAAAAAGTATAAAAGAAATTGAAGCTATTGAAAGTGATTCTTTTGTTCAGTAGACATTCAGATCAAGTAAAGAAGTCAAAAAGTCAGTGGAACCTAGTGAAGTGAAACAGGCAACGTCAGCATCAATTCCAGCAGCAGCAGTTGTTGATTCGGCCAGTATAAAGAAAGAAATAGATGCTAGCAGCATCCCCACTGCCATCAAGTACCCAGATGACAATTCTCTGGCCCATCCAAATTTATTTATTGAGAAAGCTGATGCTGAGGAAAAGTGGTTAAAGAGACTGATCGCTCTCCGACAAGAAAGACTGATAGGCAGTCTTGTGGCCTAAGTCATATACATGTGGGTAGGTTGACAGTAACATTAGAAATTTAGGCTTTCAAATCCCAGTATTAAGTTTCTAGTCATAAAAAGAATTTAGTTGATTATGTTAAAAGGTAATGTTATTTCATTCTTTTCTCATGTAAGTTCGAA
Organism: Perodicticus potto; assembly: GCA_963574655.1. Lineage (NCBI taxonomy): Eukaryota > Metazoa > Chordata > Mammalia > Primates > Lorisidae > Perodicticus > Perodicticus potto. Next base: position 623 of record CAUYRH010026221.1, read on the forward strand.
TATTTGTTGATTTGAAGTAAAACATTGTGAATAAAACTAGTATAAAATTTAAGAATGCATGGAAATGTTATTCTGCTAATAAAGGTAATGATTAAAAAGTCAGTGTTAAAATAAAAGTAAAAAAAGATCACCTCCTAAGTTCAACGTATGGAACTGGCTTAGTGAACACGTTACAGCCACTGCTCTGGGGAAGGCACCTCAGGTCCCATCCAGATGATAAATGCCAAGTCTGAGGCTCTACTGCACCCACAGCTCACACTAATTTTGCACACTCTGCTTCTTTGCCTCGTTACCTTCCAATTCAAAGTCTACCTTGGCTTGGTGTGGTGGCTCACATCTATAATCTTAGCACTTTGGGAGGCCAAGGCAGGAGTATTGCTTGAAGCCAGGAGTATGAGATTAAAGTCTATCTAGGGCAAGTATGTCTGATTTGTAGCATGTAGAGCATAAACCATGTCTTAGTTTCAAGGGATGATGGAAAAGTGAGCTGACATTTTCAGTTCCTGTAATGGGAAGCTGGCTCCGTCTGCTTCATAAGGTAGGGGACTCTCTGAACATGAAAAAGAGGCCCAAAAGTTTATCAGACTCAACAATATGCTTATCTCATCCCTTTTCCACTTTCTCTGCACTTCCGGGCCATCTACTTCTGAAGTTTACATTTTATTTTATCTCAATATACCTTATTAAAATTAATCCAAGTCCTATGAGTTAGCCAAAGGTGGAGTCTAAAGTCTTAAACAGTTTACATGTTTACAGAGGCATCTTTAGCCAGGTATTCCAAGAAACAAAGCCAGCGTGGAATTAAATGTCCGAGGATTTGGGCTTGGCATGGTGGCTTATGCCTGTGATCCTAGCACGCTGGGAGGTGGAGAAGGGAGGATCATTTGAGGCCTGAAGTTCCTGATTAGCCTGAGCAAGCAAGACTCCATCTTAGCTGGGCATGGTGGTGCATGCCTGTAGTCTCAGCTACTTGGGAGAGTAAGGCAGGGGTATCTCTTGAGCCCAGGAGTTTGAGGTTGCAGTGAGCAGTGATGATGCCACTGCACTCTAGCTAGAGTTACAGTGTAAGACCGTGTCTCCAAAAATAAAAAAAAAGTGCAAGAAATTTACTGGAATTACATGTGAAAAAAGCATGAGGGGAGAGTTTAGTTGAACCATGCAAGTCTGCCATGAAAGTCCGACCCTAAGTAAAGGAGAAAGGGAAGATAGGTTGTATGGAAGTGCAGTCTAGGGAAGGCTGGACTGTCCTGAAGCCAAAGTTGGCTGTCCGAAGAGTCCCATGTCTCAGAAATGCACCTGCTTTCATATCCTTGCTGCTTGCAGTCCTCAACTGGGAACAACACATGGGAGGTGTGGTCTCAACACAAAGTAGGCAATGGACTCTGCTGGGAAAAATCTGGGGCCCTTGGTCTACCACACTCTTCTATTTGGAGGTCTGCACGGCACTTTTTCAGGGTCCCCACAATATGCTCTTGTCTCTGCCTGTAGTGCCCTCCTTCCCAGCATTTTCATTTGGCCAACTCCTCTTGGCCTCAGCCCTCAGGCCTCAGATCTCATCTCTGTGAGATCTTCCTGGAGCTTCCTAGTCACAGTGCCCCACAGTGTCTTCCCTCTGATAGTCTCTTCACAGCCGTCACTCTCTATAACTGCCTATTTAGATGCCTGCCTCCTTCTCTTGACAGAGCCCTACACTGAAGGGAACCACTTCTGTAACCTCAGCACTTGGCACATCAGTAAATGGCAGGGATGTGCGTGAGCAATTAGATAGAATGTTAGACAGATGTTGTCAGATTCCTGCTCTCACTTAAGCAGTTCCAACTAGGTAACATACACTAAACTTGTCCTTCTTACAATCTCTCAGAGTCTGAGAGATTGAACGGCTGTTACAGTGCTAGTTCAAACCCTCTTCTACCATCTAACAGCTGTGCTGGAGCAACACGTGAAATGACTTATACCCTTCTCTCCTCCATCCCCTGTGCAGCATCAAAGTGATGTTTCGGAAACAAAATAGCCTTTAATAACTCTCTATTGAAATAAGGAAAATCAAAACTGTTTGGTCTGAGTTCTAAGGCCCTTCATGATATGGTCAGTTTACCTCTCAAGTCCCTATCTGTCTGAGCTGCAAACTTCCATGCCAGTGTTGCCTGTCATTTTCCCAATACACTTGACTGGTCCATGACCCCATCTCCTCCCTTCTGCCTAGCAAGGCATCAACCCCCTTTTAAGTCACTCCTCAAAGTCATTTCCTATGTAAAGACTTTCAAACTCCATTCCACAAGGAGAATCAGTCAGTCACACCTTTGTGTCCTGTTGTACACTGTTAGCATTGTACCCGTAGCCCTCCATCTTCCTCTTGCTCAGCTGTGAGTTCCTTGAGGGATGAGTAAGTAAGTGTTTTATTTGTTTCTGACCCCACAGGACTTAGCACAGGGTCTGGGAAAGCATTTTTTTTGGTACTTAATAAATGTTTACAGTGATTGTAGGCATACACAAGTGGATAAGTGTTTGAAGGACAGGTTAATCTGAAATATGTGCATGTTAGTTGGGTTACATATATGTATAAATGCCAGGTTTAACATTTTTTTATTTTTTTGCCTGGTTGATTGGTTGGCTTACCTAGCATTTGACCTCCTTTTTTATAATCGGAGAATTCTCTACTATATGAGTATTGGAGAGAGATGACAAATCTTGTCTCCCATTACAGGAATGAAAAGGGCCAGATATTTGCTTTCCCAACACCCACTTACAATGACGTTATGCGTATATGATCCGGGCTCAATCAATCAGGGACATGCTCCCAGAACCTTGATTAAGAAACTCGCGCTAGGCTGGATGAGGTGGCTCATGCTTATAAGCCTAGCACCCTGGGAGGCAGAGGCAGAAGGATCACTTGAGCTGGGAAGTTCCTGACAAGCCTGAGCGAAAGTGAAACTCTGTCTCTACTAAAAACAAAACAAAAAAACCCCCAAAATTAGCAGGGTGTTGTGGTGGACACCTATAGTCCCAGCTACTCAGGAGGCTGAGGCAGGAGGATCACTTGAACCCAGGAGTTTGAGGTTGCTGTGAGTTAGGCTGATATCATAGCACTCTAGCCTGGGCAACAGAGTGAGATTCTGTCTCAAACAAACAAACGAACTCATGCTACAAAGTAGAAAAAGTTGGGAGTTCATTTTGGCAAAGGTAGAGGCAGTGGCCATACCATCTAGGTTTGGGGGCAGCAATACCAGAAGAGTGATTGGTGGTCTCTGAATCCTAGGTTCAGGGTAGTGATAGAGGTGGCAATGGTGTGCTTATTGAGTTACTTCTGTAGCATGATTTGGGCTAAGATAAGTACTTATCTTGGCTCCTTTTGTTTCTGCCACTTTTAAAACAGCTTTGTCAAAATATATAATTCACATACTATACTATACATTTTTCCCATTCAAATGTACAATTCGATTTAAGGCAATCCCTATTAAAGCACCTGTGTTATACTTTAAAGACTTGGAAAAATTAGTACTTTGTTTTATATGGAAACAGAAAAAACTTCGAATAACCAAGACATTACACAGAAATAAAAACAAATCAGGAGGAATCATGTTTCCAGTCTTTAAACTATACTATAAATCAATAGTGATCAAAACATCATGGTCCTGGCACAAAAATTGAGAGGTAGATGTATGGAACAGAATTGAAGAACAAGAGGTGAACCCAAACACTTATCATCATTTGATCTTTGATAAGCCTATCAAAAATATAAATTGGGGGAAAGATTCCCTATTTAACAAATGTTGCTGGGTGAATTGGCTGGCAACCTGTAGAAGACTGAAAATGGAGCCACACCTTTCTCCTCTAACAAAAATTGACTCTCACTGGTTAAAAGACTTAAACTTAAGACATGAAACTATAAAAATTCTTGGAGAGAGTGCAGGGGAAACCCTTGAAAAAACTGGCCTGGGAGAATACTTTATGAGGAGGATACTCTGGGCAATTGAAGCAACATCAAAAACACAATACTGGGATCTGATCAAATTAAAAAGCTTCTGTACTGCCAGGAACACACTAAGTAAAGCAAACAGCCCTCAGAATGGGAGACGATTTTTGCAAGTTATATTCCTGACAAAGGTCTAATAACCAGAATCCACAGAGAACTCAAACTTATTAATAAGAAAAAAACAAGTGATCCCATTTCATTGTGGGCAAGAGATGAATAGAAGCTTCTCGGAAGACAAGGGTACAGACACGTGAAAACTGCTCATCATCTTTAATCATCGGAGAAATGCAAACCAAAATCACTCTGAGATACCATCAAACTCCAGTAAGAGGAGCCCACAAAATCCCAAAACTACAGATGTTGGCGTGGATGTGGAGAAAAGGAAACTTCTGCACTGCTGGTGGGAATGCAAGCTAGTACATTCCTTTTAGAAGGAAGTTTGGAGAACACACAGGGATCTAAACGTAGAACTGCCGTTTGATCCTGCAATTCCTCTTCTAGGTGTATATCCAAAAGATCAAAAATCATTTGGCAACAAAGATATTTGCACCAGATTGTTCATTGCAGCTCAATTCATAATTGCCACGTCATAGAAGAAGCCCAAGTGCCCAACAACCCATGAATGGATTAATAAATTATGGTATATGTATACTATGGAATACTATGCAGTATTAAAAAAAAATGGAGACTTTACCTGTTTTATGTTCACATGGATGGAGCTGGAAAATATTCTTCTTAGTAAAGTATCTTAGGAATGGAAAAAAAATATCCAATATACTCAGTACTATTATGAAACCAATTTATAATCACTCACACTTTCTTATGAAAGATGAATCACAACTATAGCCTAGGATGGAAGGAGGGAATGGGAGGGGGAAAGGAAGGGAGGGGGGTGAGTCGATAGAGGAAGGGTTAGTAGGGGGACCACACCTATGGAGCATATTGCAAGTACAAGTTGGATCTATCCGGTGTAGAACACAAATGTCTTAACACTATAATTGGGTAAATGAGGTGAAGGCTATGTTAGTAGGATGTAAGCACTCCAATTTGTACAAATAATCAACACGTTGAATTCCATAATGGCATAAAGGTATTCATGATCTATGTACAAATGACTTAATAAAAAAATAAAAATAAAATGCAATTCAATGACTTTTAATATACTTACAGATATGTGAAACTATCACCATAATCAATTTTAGAACACTTTCATCACTTCAAAACTAAACCTCTACCCTTTAACTGTGCCCCCCCCTACTCCTCATTCCTCCCTAGCATTGAGTAACCGTTAATCTACTTTCTGTCTGTAAATTTCCCTATTCTGGACTTTCATATGAATGGAATCACATAGTATGTAGTTGCTTGTGACTGTCTTATTTAGCATGATGTTTTCAAGGTCCATCTACGTTGTAGCATGTATCATCAGTACTTTACTCATTTTTATGGCTGAATAATATTCGATTGTATACCATACTTTGCTTATCCATTCATTTGTTGGTCAATACTTGGATTGTGTCCATGTTTTACTTTTTGTAAAAAATGTTGTTATGAACATTCATGTACAAGTTTCTGTGTAGATATGTTTTAATTTTCTGTCCATTTCTAATTCTCCAGGCTTTCTGATGACTCCATGAGCTATAGAAAAATCATTTAAACAAATTTATTTCTTATTCAAATAAAACATTGATTTCTGTTCTTCATAACCATGAGGTCTTTACTCCTTTCCCTTGGGGCCAAGTTCTTAGCCCCAAAACAAAAGGGCTATATTTAGCCAGTGTGACACACTTTCCAACTAATCTTCAATGTTAAAATAAGCTTTCCCCATACTTAGACGTAGAGAATGAGATTCAGAGAGAGAAAGTGACTTGTTTAAGGTCACACAACCAGTCAGTGGTACAGCTAGGATTAGAATGCAAAACTCCCAGTGCCAACTTAATGTTCTTTCCTCTACTCTATGCCTCCTTTCATCAATTCAACAAATATTTGTCAAGTTCTATGACCATAGGATATATGGAAGAAGCAGAGGATGTAGGGTCCAAAGACATGATTTCATCTCCCGACTTTGCCATTTCCAAGATTTATGATCTTGGACAACTTATTCCATGTCTCCAGGTCTCAGTTATCTCATTCCAAAAATTGGGAGTTGGAAGTTGGTGGGGGAGAGGGGTTCAATCAGAGGGTGCAGTCTCAAATACCTATAGCCACCAGAGGGTGTTACAGTTTTACTTATTCAGTTATCTTTTATTCATTTATAAATAATTATCATTTATACAATTTATAATTTATAGCAGAAACATTTTCATTTCAAAGAACAAATTCTGTTGAACTTGTCGTCCTTTTTTCACTTCACATGTTTTCCATATTCTTCTTATAGTTTTTATTGTGCTTCATTTTAATAATGGCATCTTAGGTTGTGTTTTTACAACACAAACACATTGTGCTTGCTTCATTTTCACAAAGAAGTGTGTTTTCTGCTATCCCTTTTTTTTTTTGAAACTTACAGTTGTTTCAATCTATGTCTTATTTTCTTTTGTTAAAGACACACTGGTGTGTGCCACACCTTTTGGGGGCAAAACACGATTGTAAGAGGGACTTTACCCAACAAATGCAATTAGTGTAACATGGTTTCTTGTACCCTCAATGAATCCCCAACAATTAAAAAAAGAAAAAGACACGATCATAAGACACACCTGTGGCTCAGTGAGTTAGGGCGCCAGCTCCATATACTGAGGGTGGCAGGTTCAAACCTGGCCCCAGCCAAACTGCAATTAAAAAAAGAAAACAGCTGGGCATTGTGGTGGACACCTGTACTTCCAGCTACTCGGGAGGCTGAGGCAAGAGAATCACCTAGGCCCAAGAACTGGCAGTTGCTGTAAGCTGTGATGCCACGGCACTCTACCAATGGTTATAAAGTGATACTCTGTATATAAAAAAAAAAAAAAAAGACACGATCAAGAACTATTTTACTTACAAAGTTTAAGAAAAATGATAGTACCTTGATCAATGGCAAAAGGATTTGGACTACATGTTGAGGAGAATACAGGGGGTAGTAAGGACTAAGGGTCATGGTAGAGCACATGATTCGACAAAAGATGGCAGCCAGCTTGCTGGGGTGGTGGTGTTGTAAAAGCCTAAAATATTATTTTACTATAAAATCTCTTATTCTTTAAATTCAGGCAATTAATTCCATGCAAGTTTGTCCCACAGGCTATTTTCTAATTGATTGTTGAGGTTCTACCTTCACTGCTCCTCTCTATGTAAGGAAGGAACACCCGCAGCTCCTAATGGGAGATGGCAAAAGAAGAGATAATTGTGCCATCTGCTGCTCATTGATGGAATGTGCCTGCCTGTCCTTTGGGGCTCAGTCCCACACTCATGAAGGGTCAGCTCTGGAAGGCCTTGTTGGGGATGTATACGCCAATAGCCTCATTTTATGGTTGGGGCGTCTGAGGCACATGGAGGTTCTTACATCTCAACACATGGAAACCATGCAGCCAGTTCCTAGGTAAAACCCACCAGCAGAATCTGTCCTCAGGTAAGCATCAGGGCACGTGCTGTTACAGAGCCCAGATTGTGGCTGGTAAAGGCGAAGAAGAGAGAAGAAAGGACCTCAGTGGGAGTCACCAAAGAAAGCTGGAGGCCACTGCAGAGCTCCAAGAAATAGAGCAAGGGCTAAGGTAAGAAAATGGAGAGAGGCTCGATGCCTGTGGCTCAAGCTGCTAAGGCACTAGCCACATAAATGAGAGTTGGCAGGTTCGAATGCAGCCTGGGACTGCCAAACAATAATGACAACTGCAACCAAAAAATAGCCAGAAGTTGTGGTGGGCGCCTGTGGTCCTAGCTGCTTGGAAGGCTGAGGCAAGAGAATCGCTTAAGCCCAGGAATTTGAGGTTGCAGTGAGCTATGATGCCATGGCACTCTACCCAGGGGGACAGATTGAGGCTCTGTTTCAAAAAAAAAAAAAGTGGAGAGAAAAGAAGGGATTTGAGAAACAGTATAGAAAGAAATTTTCTTTGTCGTAAGATACTGGGTCCAGAGAACGAAGGGGTGGGACTGCCTGTGCTTGCCAATGAGTTGTACTTTGTGCTACCAGTTAATCTTCATAAAACCAGTTTAGTCATTAACTCCAGCCTCTTTTGGCTTCATTCTGAAATCAAGACACAGGCAATTTATCACCAGGTAGACATTAAATATCCCTCCCACCCCTGCTAGTCACCCCCAGTAGCCTGTCAAGAATTCCACATTGGATAGGAGTTGAGAAGTCTGAATGTGAGTTCCAAGTTCAGTTGTATTCTGGCTATGTGACCTTCAGAGAAAGTCACTAAACACCTGGGAATTTAGTTTTCTCATCTGAACAGTGGGGCAGTAACAATAGCTTCCTTTATGTTGAGCAATGCTGCTTGTGAGTTACTATCAGACATCCATCATCTTATTAAACCTGTGCAACCCCAGCTAATGGGCACTACTACTATCCTCATTGTTTAGATGAGGACACTAAAGCTCGGAGAGACTTGCCCAAGGCCAGATAACTAAAGCTGTGATTCAAACTCAGACTGCTTAGCTCCAAAGATTTATAGCCCTGACTCTCTGTCTCAGTTAGCTTTAGCTATAAAATGACTTATCCTAAAACATAGTAGCTTAACAAATCAATCATCTATTTAGTTCACAGTTACATAGTACAGTATATTTATATAGCTCACAATTCTGGTCTTGGCCAGCTCATCTGATATGTGCTGGGTTCCCACATGGGCCTGTGGTCAGCTGGAGAGTTGGGTGGTAGATGAATGATCTAGCATGGCTTCACTCACATATTTGGTGTTTGGCAGCTGACTAGAGCACTTTGGTTCTCTTCCACATAGTCTGTCATCCTCCAGTAGGCAAGTTTAGGCTCATTCATATGGTGGTCTCAGGATGTTAAATGTAACAAGAGAAGGCAAGCCTCCATGCTCAAGTATGTTTCTAGTCACAGTAAATCACAAATCCAAGCCAAGTCAGTGTGGAAGGGCACGTTTAAAAAGTTTAGGTAGGCTCGGCACCTGTGGCTCAACGGGCTAAGGCGCCAGCCACGTACACCTGAGCTGGCGGGTTCGAATCCAGCCTGGGCCTGCCAAACAATGATGGCTGCAACCAAAGAAGGTCAGGCGTTGTGACGAGCGCCTGTAGTCCTAGCTACTTGGGAGGTGGAGGCAGGAGACTCGCTTGAGCCCAGGAATTGGAGGTTGCTGTGAGCTGTGATGCCACAGCACTCTCTCCAGGGTGACAGCTTGAGGCTCTGTCTCAAAAAAATAAAATAAAATAAAAAATAAATAAAAAGTTTAGGTAGAGGGAAAGAGATATTTTTTGGCCATTTTTATAGTTTGCCATAACTGCTATGCTATACTCTCTGAGTATCTCATAGAGTTGTTGAAATGAAATAAAAGACGTGAATCATCTTTGTAAACTTCTATAAAACACCATCCAGGCCAGGCGTAGTGGCTCACGCCTTTGATCCTAGCACTCTAGGAGGTTGAGACAGGAGGATCCCTTGAGCTCAGGAGTTCCAGACTAGCCTGAGCAAGAGCAAGACTCCGTTTCTAGAAATAGCTGGATGCTGTGGCCAGCGCCTGTATCCCAACTACTTGGGAGGCTGAGGCAGGAGCATCTCTTGAGCCCAGAATTTGATGTTGCTATGAGCTAAGCTGATGCCATGGCACTCTAGCCTGGGCAACGAAGTGGGACTCTGTCTTAAAAAACAAAACAGGGCAGAGCCTGTAGTTCAACGGAGTAGGGCGTTGGCCCTATATACCGGAGGTGGTGGGTTTAAACCCAGTCCTGGCCAAAAACTGCAAAACAAAACAAAACAAAAACTCCCACCATCCAGATGACAGGTATTGTTTAATTGCCAGCACTATATTCCACTAGCACTTCATACTCCATATCTGATAATTGTCTCCATTTTCCAGATGAGGGAACTGAAGTCCAGAGAGGTTAGGTGGCTTGCAGATGGTCATATGACGAGAATCTGAACAGAGGTTTTCTGTGTGTGCAGTGTTCTTCAGCAACTTGACTCCTTATTTCTTGTTCTTTAATCTGTTTTCCTAAGTAGGTGTTGTTTCTTCAACTTAAATTCCTTAAGGACTTAGAGTAAATCTTTTATTTCTTTTGTGGCCCCTGCGATGGCTAGCATTGTACAAAACTAAACATAGTGTAGATACATGGTAGAGAGTTTTCAAATGACTGAATCAGGGCGGCGCCTGTGGCTCAGTGGGTAGGGCGCCAACCCATATACCGAGGGTGGCGGGTTTGAACCAGGCCCTGACCAGCTAAAACATCAGGGGCAACTGCAACAAAAATAGCCGGACATTGTGGCAGGCATCTGTAGTCCCAGCAACTTGGGAGGCTGAGGCAAGAGAATCACCTTAGCCCAAGAGCTGGAGGTTGCTGTGAGCTATGATGCTACAGCACTCTACTGAAGGCGACAAAGCGAGACTCTGTCTCTAAAAAAAAAAAAAAACCAAATGACTGAATCATTTATTTATTCCCTTTTAAAGCAAATATTTATTAAGCATCAATTTTATTATGTTCTAGACACTGGGAATACAGAAATAAATAACATAACATACCTTTTCTTTCTTTCTTTCTCTCTTTTTTTTTTTGTTGCAGTTTGGCCGGGGCTGGGTTTGAGGCGCCCTACTCACTGAGCCATGGCGCTGCCCACCATCCCTTTTCTTAAGAAACTTGCCTAAATTACCTGGGCATGGTGTGCCTATAGTCCCAGCTACTCGGCTGAGGCAGGAGGATCACTTGCACCCAGGAGTTTGAGGTTGCTGTGAGCTATAATGGTGCCACTGTACTCTAGCCCGGGTAATAGAGTTTCACCTAATATAAGAAACAGTTGACTGGACATTGCAATCTAGTACAATAGAGAGAAGCTCAAAGAGTTATGGGATCAAAGAGAAGGAGCCTGAAACTGGATTGGGAGGCAGAGAAGGCACCTTCTTTCTCACTGGCAAACGAAACTGGGGAGGGTGCTTCTAAAGGGGGCGTAGCCTGGGGTGGCGCCTGTGGCTCAAAGGAATGGGGCGCTGGCCCCATGTGTCAGAGGTGTGGGTTTAAGCCCAGCCCTGTCCAAAAACCGCAAAAAAAAAAAAAGAAAAGAAAGAAAAGAGGGCATAGCTTATGCAGAGACTTGTGAGAAATAACACAACATATGCAAGGATTTACCAGTAATCTGTGTTGCTGGAGCACAGGTGAGAAGCAAGGAAGGGTGAGAGGAGTTTGAAGAGGTAAGAAGCGTAAACTTGATCTTAAAAGCACAGGGATTGACGTAAGAGAAATGAAAACATGTTCACACAAAGACCCGCATACAAATTATTTTAGCAGCAGTTTTAGCACCAAAACCGGAAATTATCTATCATGTCTACCAGTGACGAAGAAACCAAAATATGGTACATTCATACAATAAAATACTACTTAGCAATACAAAGTAATGAAATGCCGATATTTTACTAATGTGAAAGAAACTTGGGCAGCCATAACAAAGTATGACAAAGAAACAAAGAAACTCGTTTGCTTGGGCAGCCGTAACAAAGTATGACAGATTGGTTAACTTAAACAATAGGAATTAATTTTCTCAGTTTTGGAGAATGTAAGTTCAAGATCAAGGTGTTGGCAGAGCTGATTTCTTCTAATGCCTCTCTTTTTGGCTTGTAAATAGCCATCTTCTCCCTGTGTTTTCACAGTCTTCCCTTGCTGTATACTTGTGTTTTAATCTCTTTTTATAAGGATGCCAGTCAGATTAGATTAAGGTGCACCTTAATGACCTCATTTTAACTGAAGCACCTCTTTAAAGACTATCCCAAATAGTTACATTCTGAGGTATTGGAGGAAGGACTTCAACATAAGAATTTGGGGGAGACATAATTAAGCCCATAACAGACTCAAAAACTATATGTTATATGGTTCCATTTTATGAAATTTCTAGAAAAGACAAGGCTACAAAGACAGAAAGGAGGTCAGTGGTTACCAGGGCTAGAGGTAGGAGCCCACTGCATGAGTGAAGAATGAGGGCATGAGGAAACTGTTTGGGGTGATGGATCCAAAATTGGATTTTGGTGATGGTTGCACAACTGTATAAATTTACTAAAACTAAGTGGGGTACAGTAGCACATGCCTTGAGTCCCAACAACTCAGGAGGCTGAGGCAGGAAGATTACAAGAGCCTAGGAGTTCAAGATCAGCTTGGGCAACATAGTAAGACCTTGTCTCTAAAAAATACATAAATAAATGTACTGCAACCCAACCAAAATTTACTCATAATGGGTGAATTTTATGTAAATTGTTCTTAATAAAGTAGCGGGAGCCCTGGAAGGAGCTGAGGGTAAGGGATGGGTGTCTAGGTCTCTTTGGCATTTAGAGCCATTTTTCTGGGGGAAGGGTAGAGAACAGGCTGGAGAAGGGGGAGCTGGAGACAAGGAGATCAGTTGGGAGACTGAGTGATGACAAGACCTATGCTTGGGGAGGGGCAGTAAGGATGGGAGCAAACCTGGCACCTGCTCTTAAGAGATATGATCTATGGGAAATGTGGCTCCTGGGGATGGTCACAGAAGGAGGCCAGTTTCCTGAAGGAGGAAATATCTCATGAAAGTGCCCAGCAGATGAATGGCCACTTTGTCCAGTTCAATGGGGTTCTGAAAGGCAGAGATGTGTTGACAGAGGCAATTCATTTCTGGGTATGAATGAGCTCTGAGAACAATGGCGGGTGGGGGACAGGTGGTCAGAAACCGCACCCTCCAGAATGGGAAATGAAAGCCTTTCTCACTGACCTGCTACCCCACACTTTCCCCGCCTCTTCTGGCTCAGTCTAGAGGCTTGTCTGTGGTCTGACCATGACCATGCTCAGCATGCATTACTGCTCCTTTCTCAGCAAAGCCCCAGCTGGAACTGGAGGCCAGAGATGAGTTAGACACAAGCGCCTGGCCTTGAGGAGCTCTCAGCAAATTCAGGGAGAAAGATGTATAAGGTGTGGACACCTCTTTACATTCTTTTAGCAACAAACTATCCTGAGAAGAGATTAGGATAATCTATGATAAAGTACCTGTGGGTACATAACCATAACCAAAGCCTATGGCTGCCTGGTACTTGGGTAGGGAGAGAAGGTGGGATGGGGTTACATGAGACAAGGGAGGTTTTTAACACACACGTTTCTAATATATATTCTATATTCTAAAATATCCAGGGTTGGGATGCTGGCTGAAGGAAGAGAATTTTAGAGAGAAAATCCTTGAAAGGGAAAATTTAGGTATGAAGTATGGCGACCGTGTAGCGTACCTCCCTGCCCATCCCCACATACTCGCGTCCTCAGCACACTACCCAAATTCCCAAAAGCCTGCCGCGATTGGATTTCTTGTGGAAATCAAAAGCTGAAACAGAATCTGGCCCAGCTAGACTAGGAGCAGCAGCACCATCTGGCCTGTGTGTATGATCGCAGGAAGCTGGGACAGAGATATCACGGTGGAGGCTCGGGACCTTTCAAACATAAAGGAATGGAGCAGAGTAGATGGCAGTGTCTCTGGCTGCAGGAAAATCAGTAAGCAAAGGCTTATGGCTGTGAGAGCTTGTGCCATCTCGTGATGCCAGCACCATTGCAGTTTGACAGTGCTGAAGGTGGAGGCAGGACAAGTGCCTGAAGGACCTTGAACTCTCCTTTCTCTGCTAAAAAGTTGAGACTTTGTCCTAAACCCACAGGGAATCACTGCAAGGTTTTAAGCAGCAAGTAGTATCAGACCTGTGCTTTAGAAACATCATCCTGGAACTCAAGTCTTAAAGATGCACCTGGGCAGAGTAGGGCAGACTGGAAGAGAAAAGAGGATAAGCATGAATTTCCTTTATAAGCAGAAAGAAGATTTAAAAAATAAAAAAAGGACTGATGACAGGAGGGTCTGAAATAGGACAGGTATAAGTATATCAGAGGTGTGGTGGAGATATCACAAAGGGGAAAGGAGGAGACTGCGTTAGGGAAATCTACCTTCTGATTTTGTCTTTTACTCCTAAGTCTTGGAAGAAAACATTGAAAGGTAAAACATTTCAAATTAATCAACCCCAAAACCTATGGAGAGTTGTCTAAAGAACTGTGGGTAAAGGTTGTGTGTATAAAATGTATAAAGCTTTGTTTTCCCTCTGGGATCTCCAACAGCCATGCTCTTTGTAGCTTTCAAGCCTGTTGGAAACCTGGACTTGGTCTTAACTTTTGTTCCTAAAAGGTCACTTCTCTTCCCCCATTTGCAATCACTGGTCCTTTGAAGGAGGTTGGATTTACCCGTTAGCTTATCAACAATGCTTACTCTGATAACAGACTACATAGTAATTTCAATAGTGGAAGGAAAGTAGACAACACCTTCTACAAACAGTGTGTAGCTCAACAAAAGGGATTATAGAGCAGAAAAATATGTAATTCAATTTCGTCCACCCATCCATCTATTCATTTGGCCTTTCAGTTATCAGTTAACAAATATTTGCTGAGGCTTGCCTCATGCCGGCTTTGGCCAGACAGGGTTCTGGGAGCTCAGGGATGAAAAGACCTTTGAAGAATTCCCAGACCGTGGGAACATAGGATCTACTGCATACCCCTCCTTCGGTTCCACTCAGGCATCCCTGACCAAGGACACTCTAGAAATTCTGTCATAACTTTTCTAAGACAAACACCCACCACCATCTCCAGTCCTGTTGCTGAGACAGACATATTATGACGTTTGTGGCCATCATCACCCCCAACAACTTCTCCATTTCTACATAGTGAACTGGCAAGAGCTGTCTCCTCTCTTTATGTTCAGTTCTTATTCTTCCTCACTCTTTAACTTACTGAACCCCGTAAGTTTTGTGCCTCTCACTCATCTGGCCCATTGAGGCCACAATCAATGCGTTCCTCTCAGTCCATAACCCATGCCATTGTGGGGAGACATTTGACACTGTTCATAACCCTTCCTTCAAACTCACTTCATATGTTTCCTCACTGAGCCCCTCCAGTGCTCCTTCTCCCTCTCAGTTCCCTTTTTAGGCCTTTCTGTCCTTTAACTGCTAGTATTCCCTGGGTTCTGCCTTCAGCTCTGTCCCTGTGTGATCTAATCCACCTCATCCAGCCCTGCCACAGTCGCAGTTACCATCTGTAAGTTTTGCATCCCCAAGCTAAGCCTGCATCTAAGCACAGGCACTGCCCACAGTCCACTGGACATCTCCAGTTGGGTGCACCCTGCTCATTTCCTCTCTTATAACATGGTCTTTTAATTTTCTGTTAACTTATTTGTCTTCAACTAGGGACATATGTCTCTTGTGTTCTATTGTATCTCCTATGTATGGTGAACTCATAGAAGGAACTCAGTGAATGATAGTGTAATGAATGAATGAGCATTTGTTCAAGAGGAAGCTGCCCACTGGCTGCTTAGTATCTTGAAAAAGGTTTTGAGCCTGGCACAGTGGCTCATGCCTGTAATCCTAACACTTGGGAGGCCGAGGCAAGTGGATTGCTTGAACTCATGGGTTTGAGACCAATCTGAGTCAAAGTGAGACCTCATCTCGAAAAATAGCCGGGCATTGTGGTGGACACCTATAGTCCCAGCTACTCAGGAGGCTGAGGTAAGAGAATCACTTGAGCCCAAGAGTTTGAGGTTGCTGTGAGCTATGATGGCACAGCACTCTAGCAAGGGTGAGAAAGAGAAACTCTGTCTCAAAAAAAAAAAAACAAGAAAAAGATTTTGATAATCTGATATTTTTGAAAATAAAAAAACCTTCTGAAATCAGTTGAGCAAATCAGGTTCAGCCACTTAGGAATTACAAAGTGAGGGAACATTGAGAAAACCTGTAGTCAGTGATAAGGCAGAGGCTGGATGTAGTGGTAAAGATGAACCAGAGCAACTACAGCTGTGTGTAAACTGAAATCATGAGGAAGTAGAAACTGTGGTTAAGCCAAAGAAGAAAACAAAACAGTCTTACAGAAAGAAGCAATGGTGTCAAGAAGGTGCAGAGAGAGCAGCCCACTCCATCAGGACTGCGTCTGAATGGGCCTTTGCCTTTCTTTCTTCAGTACTAAAGCTAAGCCTGCATGATATTTTCACAAAAAGTCTTCTTGACCAGCAGTGTTTGGGGATCAGAAAGCAATGGTCTTTGAGAAAAGGATCAATAATATGCTTCTTTCTATACCTGAATACCAACCTCTTCCCTCCACACACACATTTTAAGAATTTGGAAATCATGTGCTTAAGACAAAACTTCCCATAACGAGCTACCAGCTATCTTCACTTTTACCATCACTATTCCAAGCACCCTCCCAGCCCCCAAGGCAAGGGAGAAAGGGAAAAAATATACAAGATGTGGGTAGGGGGTCCTCCTGCTCTTTTTCTAAGTGTCAAAGCAACACAGGTAGAACTGTGAGCCTCGGGCAATTGAACTGAGTGAACTGGCTGGGGTGTGAGTGTGGCTGGGGACAGCCTGGGGTGGTGTAGGCCTGAGACGGGAACTGTGTCTGAGTGACCTGTAGGTTCACTCAGTTTTTGTAATTGAGGGATTTTACATCGATTTTTATAGAACTAAGTTGTTTTAAAATAAGCACCTAGAGCCTTAGCTCAGCCTCCTTGGGCTCCTGCCTCTCCAGCTGACAGGAGGGTTGATGTGTCCTGGCCTTGGAAGCTGTACATTCCACAAGACAGTCCATGCAGGGTACACATGTGCTCACAAAACAACTTTTTTCTTTTTTGAGATAGAGTCTCACTCTGTTACCTAGGCTAGAGTGCTGTGAGCTACCTCACACTCCTGGGCTCTAGCAAACCTCCTGCCTCAGCCTTTCAGAGTAGCTGAGACTACATGCAAGTGCCACCATGCCTGACTAATTTTTTTTATTTTTTATTAGAGACAGGATCTTACTTTTCCTCAGTCTGGTCTCAAACTCCCGACCTTAAGCAATCCTCCCTCTCGGCCTCCCAGAGTTCTAGGATTAGAGATGTGAAGTGCTGCATCCAGTCAAAACAACTTTTCAAAAGAGAGAAGTACAGGCTGTTATGTATTATTAGAAGCTATAACACAAATAGCACTCTGGTTTCACTTTTTTTTAAGACAGACTCTCACTCTGTTGCCCTGGGTAGAGTGTCATGGTGTCCTAGCTCCCAGCAACCTCGAACTCTTGGGCTTAAATCACCCTTTTGCCTCAGCCTTCCCAGTAGCTGGAACTACAGGTGCCTGCCACAATGCCCAGCTAGTTTTTTTAGTTTTTAGTAGAGATGAGGTCTTGCTCTTGCTCAGACTGATCTTGAACTTCTGAGCTCAGGCAACCAATTCATCTCAGCCTCCCAGAGTGTGAGGATTACAGGCATGAGCCACCGCGCCCGGCCTGATTTCACTTTTTACGTATTTTGCCTAATGTGAAAGGAGGAAGGCAGTCTCCCAAGTCCAAAGGTTTCCCCATATTTCCTTGTAGGAGTTAACTGCCTCCTCATGGCACCTTAAGAGTCTCTCACACTGTACTCTATACTGATGAAGACTATGCTGTGTCCTCATTAGTCACACTGCACCTCTTATATAGGAGTCCTTGACCAGTGTTTGTTGAGTAAATGGGTGAATGGATGATCTAATTACTAAATACATTGTTGTCAATAAGTCCTGGGCCCCTGGGACTCTGGGACTCTGGTCTTTTTAATCTTGTAATCCTTGGTTCTGACCTGTTACGCTACCTGGAATGTCCCTAAGGAAACTGTGGCAGCCTGAAGCCCAGGCTGGTGGGGTCCCTGAGTTACTCCTACAGGTTTCCTTTCCTGGCCAAAGGCCTGACCTTCTTACCCCACTCTGTGTCTGGAGATCCTGCTTGCATATAAGTTGATTTCTCCTCACCCCACTTCGATATTGAGCCCTGTCTAGATTTACCACTCCACGCCCTTTTGGAACTATGAGGCTATCTGAGGCCAATCATTTCTGGGGTGAAGCGGGCTTAAGAAGGCTTCTGACAACAATCTTAAGTACTTTTTCTAGAGGAGGAGGCTGAGAAGTCTTAATCCTAAGGCTCCCACTACTGGTATTACCTGACATCAACATCCCCAACATTTTTGTCTGGCCTCTCTTTTGGTTAGCAAAAACTTTGGCTGACTGTTCTGGTTTCTGGAGAACTGCTCTTGTTCTTAACATGAGGCACCTATATTAAGCCTCATCCTTAAGGAACAGGGAGTAAAGTTTTTTGTTTGTTTTTAAAGAAGTGATATTTAAGATGTAGGCAGGAATAATGATGCTGTTCTGTGGGGGCCTGGGTCCCCCAAACCTTTGAGGGCTCTGCACTGACAGCAGTTGACAAGAGAAAAAGCTCAAACTCAGTTATCTCAGGTGAAATAACTGATGGGAGCCTGCGAGAGGCATACACTAAGCCAGCAGCATCTCTAGTGCAGCCAGCAAGTGTAGCCCCAGGCCATTCTCCCATGAGTCTCTTTATTCAATCAAAAATCATAAATCATATTGACAGCATAATACATAAACTTGATTTGAGTTATTCAAAGCAAGGCATCTCAGGTAATCATTAACAATCAGAAGAAGAGAAATAAAGGAAGGGAAAATCATTCAAGCACACCATGTGATTATAACTTATACTTTACAAATTGGGGATAAACTTACCTAACTTGCTTCAGTGATTTCTATCTCTGCCTGGGCAGGACTTAGGCGATAGTAATCTTTGCTTGCTAGGCATTCTATTCTCAGGTCACAATCAGGCCTCTTGCGGCACCTGAAGAGGGGTGCCTAGGATCCTGGTCTGTGGTGACTAGGAACCCCAGAATCCTAGCCCTGAGCCTGCCAGGTGCCAGACATCCTGTGTAGGCCACTAGGGTATTGCTAGCCTCTGCGGGGTTGAGGAACATGGACTCTGGTCAACAAGCCCTCCAGAAATGTCTGCTCTAAACTACACTACAAACCTAACTCCCACACTATTCCTTTTTACAGATTACCTTTTACTTTTCAAAGAGGGAAAACATTACAGATGACTGGAATAAGAAGATGAATTAATTTACATTGCTAGATGCCCCACTTTTTTCAAAATAAAAATATTAATCTTTTTAGGACTATAAAAATGAAACAAGACTCCTGTAAAAATTCAAATACACATAAAGAAAAAAGTATATAAAGAAGAAAACAAAAAGCAGCCAAATGCTATCACTTGAATACACTACAGCTTTGAGCACACTTGGGCTGGAGACACATCCTCACCACTCAGTACCCTATGTGGTTTGGGACAAATTACTTAACTTCTCTGAGCTCCACTTTCTTTATCTATACTATAGGGATAATTTAAGCTATGTGACATCTATAAAATAGGGACCATAGAAAGTAATAATATTTACTTATTTTATAGATTATTTTGAAGATTAAATGAGAATATTCAAGTAAAAGGGCTAGCACTCATTGAGTAAGTAATCGTGAATACTATCTCAGCTCTCCTTGTTTCTTATTTTAGTGTTTTTCCTTTTAAATCTTACTGTCTTTAGTATTGAACTTAAGCCAATAAATACTTATTGAGAACCTATTGGGTGTTCAAACTGCAACCACTAGGCGGCATGCAGATTATTTGAGGACTGTTTTGCTTACCTGTGGTGTCAGATATGGAGAAAAGTATGGATGGACCTTTTCTTTTTTTTTTTTTTTTTGCTCATCAGCTTTCATTAGTGTTTGCATATTTAATGATTAGCCCAAGACAACTCTTATTCTTCCAATGTGCAGCAGAAAAGAAAAAAGGATGGATGCCTCTGCTAGATGCTAGTTTTGCTGCTATTGTTGTAATTGTATTAGGTTGAGACTGGTTCTAAAATCCTATTTGGTTACTCACTTGAGGAAACCTTGTCTTAGAACCTAATGGAGTTGTTTCCCTCTTCACATTAACAACGTAACATTGATCTCAGACCTGGTCCTTTCCAAGTGTAAAAGGATTATTTAAGTATTAAATGAGGTATCCATGACATTGTGAGTGCTCAATAAATGATAATTATCATCTGAGCAATGTACACAAGCTAAAAGACTTTCTTCATCTATAGTTTATGAGAGTAAAAGTACAGAGGAATCCTCTTTTCTGGTTTACTTTTGACCCTAAAACTAAGCTTTCATGTATTACTTAGATAAAACACTAATATCCTGGACACGGTCCTAGGCTTATTTACTGGAATTCTCGTGCTACAGTTTCCTCTTAAACCTAATCAAAAATCCACATGCACCCTCACCTTCCCTTAACCCTAAAGCCTGACTTGAAAACTTCCAAGATTACCTTCCATCTGCCTCAGTTCTATGTTCCTACAGCATGTAATTACTCAGCATAGCCCATTTTTTACTTGGCTGCTACTAAAAGCAATTCTCATTTGACTGAAGTACACAGGAATTCCAATCTTCTGCAATACATTGTATTAGAATTCACTAAACTGTACTTACTGGTTTTCTATATGCAGTTGTAAACAATGAGACAGCAACACATAGTGTTTAAAATCATGGATTTGGCTCGGCACCTGTGGCTCAAGTGGCTAAGACACCAGCCACATACACCTGAGCTGGTGGGTTTGAATCCAGCCTAGGTCTGCCAAACAACAATGTTGGCTGCAACCAAAAAATAACCGGGTGTTGGGTAGGCACCGATAGTCCCAGCTACTTGGCAGGTTGAGGCAGGAGAATCGCTTGAGCCCAGGAGTTGGAGGTTGCTGTGAGCTGTGATGCCACAGCACTCTACCCAGGACAACAGCTTGAGATTCTGTCTCAAAAAATAATAGTAATAATAATTAATTAAAATAAATAAAATCATGGATTTTTAGATTGCCTAGTTTTTAATTTTGATTCTGTAACTTTGTGACCTTGGGCAAATTATTTAACCTCTTTGTGTCAAAGTTTACTTATCTGAGAAAAGGGGATAATCACATGCCCAGTTTTCTAGGATAGTTATGGAACTTAGATGGGTTAACATTTGTAAAGCGGGTGGAACAGAGTCTGACACATAGTGGTATATAAGTGTTTGTTATATGATAATAGCTCAGATTCATCTCAGAGGACTGAAGGATATTTAAAATTAAATAAAACAAGATTCCTCAAATAATCAATTTTCTTAAACTTTTGGTTAATGTAAACATCCATATAAAAAAAACTATACATACATATCTGAAGTGTATAACTCAGATCATTTTCACAAGTTCAACACATGTGACCAGCACCCAGATCAAGAAGCCTCCTCATACTACTTTCCGGTTTCTACCCTCCCAAGGGTAAACACTAATCTGGGAGGCTGAGGCAGATCACATGAGGACAGGAGTTCCAGACCAGCCTGAGCAAAGCAAGACCCCTTCTCTACTAAAAATAGAAAAATTAGGGGCAGGTTGGGTGGTGGTGCAGACTGCAGTTCCAGCTACTTGGGAGGCTGAGGTAGGAGGATTGCTTAAGCCCAGAAGTTTGAGGTTGCTGTGAGCTAGGCCAAGGTCATGGCACTCTAGCCCAAAGACAGAGCAAGACTGTCTAAAAAAACTCTTAACATTGGCATTTCTAGGACTGGGTTGGGCTGGGTACTCTATATAGTATTATCATCTGTTCCCTTTTGGCATAGAGATAGTATCATGACTCTTCTCTGGTCAATTATCTTATTACCTACTCCTGTGGAGCAATGACAAGATACATAAATTATGACCCCAACACACTTTTTTTTTTTGAGACAGTGTCACTTTGTCACCCTCAGTAGAGTGCTCTGGCATCATAGCTCACAACAACCTCAACTTGGGCTCAAGCAATTCTCTTGCCTCAGCCTCCCGAGTAGCTGGGACTATAGGCACCCGCCACAATTCCTGGCTAGTTTTAGAGACAGGATCTCACTCTAAAAGGCTGGTCTCGATTTGCCCACCTCAGCCTCTCGGAGTGCTGGGATTACATGCGTGAGCCACCACACCCGGCCACCAACACAAGTACTTAATAACCACCCTGTGACTCTGGTAAATCTACTTCTCTCTAAACCTCAGCAATCCACTCTCTAAAGCACTCATAACACAATCCATTTGCAGTATTGCTATCAGTACTAAATGAAATATCACTCTCAAAGTAGCTGGTACAGTGTATAATGTAGTAGCCAACTGTTTTCTGACTTTATAGTATGCAGGCTCAGCATGAGGGCTTTATGTATCTTACCTCATTTATAACTCAGGCCACATAGAATTTTGGTTTTCTCATCTGCTTCAGATACTTCACATCTCAGCAAGGGCATCACTATTTATCTAAATATAGGTTTTTTCCTTTATTCCTGCTTTTTTCCACACTGTACTCATCTAATTCATTAGCAGGTTTTGTGGACTCTAAATGAAAACTCAGGTCATTCAGTTCTCTCAATTTCCACTACCACTACCCAATTGATGCTACTACTATCTTTCACTGTATCTCCATGAGAACATAAGTTATACGTGAACAGGCTCCGTATATTATAAATCACAGCCATAGCCACAGATGTCACATGTGGGGACCAGAAGCTAGGTCCCCATGTTCACTGGTTCTTGGTTCCCAATTCCAAAGAATGTTACTGGTATTGAGTTGATGGAGTAAATGAGCGGAGCAAGCAGGTGCAAAGTACCAAAGTTTATTAAAGCATGCTACATTCCAGAGAAGGAATGAGTCAATGCCTATGAGTGGAGAAGACTCTAGGTTTAATAAGATTCCTCCCCTTTATGTTGATTCCTTAATTCTTTTCTTTCTTTCTTTTTTTTTTTTTGAGACAACCTCACTATGTTACCCTCCGTAGAGTGCTGTGGCATCACAGTTCACAGCAACCTCAAACTCTTGGGCGTAAGTGATTCTCTTGCCTCAACCTCCCAAATAGCTGGGACTATAGGCACCCACCCCAACGCCCAGCTATTTTTGTAGTTGTCATTGTTGTTTGGCAGGTGAAGGCTGGATTCGGACCTGCCAGCTCTGGTGTATGTGGCTGGCACCCTAGATACTGAGCTACAGGCGCTGAGCCTGATTCCTTAATTCTATACTAAGTGTGGGACAGAATATTCATCATTTTCATTGGAAAATGTGGAGAATTCCCAGAATGGTGAATCCTCCTTTTTTCAATCCTTCTATGGTAATTTCTGGGAGTTTCCGTGGTATTTGTAAACTGTCATGGCACTAGTGGGTGTGATTTTTACTATGTTAATAAGGGTAGGTCATTTAGGGACCCTACTATCTCAACTGTGTGCATGATCCAAAGACCCACGATCTAGGCCTTGACCTTATCTCCACTTTGTGGCTTCTCTGACTCTTTTGGTTAGATCTGGTCAGTCCTTAGGGACTCCTTGACACTTCATCTGTCAGTTTGTTCCTCCTAGTAGACAAACCATTTCCTAATGTCATCTGTTTCTTGATGAATGCCCTCTAGAAAAAGTATCTGTTCCCCAACCTCCTTGTCCCAACCTAATGTAGCACCTCAGCATTGAGAACAGTGCCTGCCCCTATGACTTGAATGAATGCATGTTGCAACAAACCTTTGAAGTTAGTACTATTATTACCTCTATTTTAGAGATGAGGAAACAGGATCCTGGTGGTTAAATAACTTACCCAAGGTCACACCATAATTAGCAAAATCAGGACTCAAATCCAGGTAGACTAAACCTACTCTAGCCTGCTCCCATATCCTCTATGCTGTGGTACTGAACTACACCAGCTTATGCTGAAGTCAATGATGAAGGGTTTGGGGGTGATATTAGGAGAAATTTTTGTTGAAATTCCCCAACCTGAAAACCTTTCCTCAAGTTTTCCTGAAAATAAAGTATGTATATGTATGTAAAGTATACATATACATACTTTATTTACACTTTCCTATACTATACTTTACACACTTTACTACACTTTACACTATACTATACAATTATAGTATAGTGTAGTTCATACACCTCTTCACACAGCGTCTTAGGCACAGCATGATTTCTCTCAAGTCTCATCTCTCTTCACTGGCCTCTTCTCCCAACATTCTAGCTATAATGAATTCTTTTCTATCCCTTGCAGATTCTCCTGTCTCTATCAGAAACACTCCTCTCTTTCCTCCCCTCTGGAGAACCTTTTCTAAATTTCTCAATTCTGGGGAGTTTTAACAGGTAGTACTTTACCCCAGCAGGCACCATTACTAAAATTACTTGTTTACAACAGTCCTCCTTTAACCCAGCTTTCCCATTTCAGTCACCAGAAGACAACAGCAGTACAAAAATATTACATACAATAAAAAATTTTAGGACAGAGACCACGTTCATTAATTTTTATTACTGTATATTGTTATCATTGTTCTATTTTATTATTAGTTGTTATTGTTAATCTTTTACTGTACCGAATTTATAAACACATTCTATAGGTTATGTATAGATACATATGGGAAAAAAAACCCATAACTACAGGCCTCCCTCCATACTCAAGTTCTGGCAGTAAGCCCTCCCTATACTGGAGTTTCACATCCTACAGTGTTTTCAATTGCATTTGGTTGAAAAAAATTTGCACGCAAGTGGACCCACGAAGTTGAAACTTGTGGTGTTCAACGGTCAACTGTGTATAAACGGTCCGGTGTAATCCGCGGTTTTAGGTATCTTACCAAGGGGTCTTAAAAACGGGTCCCCTCAGAGGCCGGGCGCCGTGGCTCACGCCTGTAATCCCAGCACTCTGGGAGGCCGAAGCAGGCAGATCGCAGGAGCTCACCGAGTTCGAGACCACCCTGAGCTGGAACGAAACCTCATTTCTAAAAATAGCCGGGTGTTGTGGCAAGCGCCTGTAGTCCCAGCTCCTTGGGAGGCCAAGGCAAGAGAATCGCTTGAGTGCAAGAGTTTGAGGTTGCTGTGAACTATGGGCTCTATACCGGGGGTGACAGTGAGACTCTGTCTCAAAAAAAAAATTATCCCCTCCCACCCCGAAAAAGAAGGATTTTATGGTCTTTCTTATTGTCCAGTGCTGTGCGCCAAATGCCTAAGAAACGCCTGGAACGCAATAGGTACGCAAAGACTATTTACTGAATAAAGCTATCAAAGGGCAAGGATTAATTTTAATTTATCGATTTACATGGGGAAAGACTGTGTCGCCCGCAGGCGAGGTATTTTGCTCTGAGCCCGTCGTTAAGCTACAGAGGTGAAATTCGAAACCTTGCCGGATTCCCGGAAGGTGC
This sequence comes from Perodicticus potto, assembly GCA_963574655.1. NCBI lineage: Eukaryota > Metazoa > Chordata > Mammalia > Primates > Lorisidae > Perodicticus > Perodicticus potto. Next base: position 25,728 of record CAUYRH010026221.1, read on the forward strand.
CCGTCCTCCCGGCCCCTCCCTTCCGCTGCCCCTGTAGCTCCACCCACTTCAGTCTGCGCAGTCTCCGTGACCAGTTTGGCCCTCTGACGGCCGCCGTAACGCGTCGCCTTGTTGCCGTGGGAAACGACCCCGGACGTGCGAGGGGGCAAAGACGTTTCCCGCCGGCGGGAGTTGCGGCTGTGACTCAAAGGCGGTGGGTCCCGGCTCTGCAGCACGATGGCGGACCAGATTTATTTGGAAAATATAGACGAGTTCGTCACGGACCAAAACAAGATCGTGAGGAGATAGGACTGGGAAACGGGGGCGAGCGAGTGGGGTCCTGGGCCTGGCGAGGGCGGTGGGAGCCTCGACCTCTCTGTATGTGGCCTCGTGGGAGCCGGGCAAAGGGAGACGAGTCCCCATGGCTGGGGCTCTAGGGCCCGCGTCCCGTGTCGGGGAGGCGTGCTGGGAGCACTCCCTGGGGCTGCGACCACGAGATTGGGCGGGGAGAGTATTTTCTGAGAGGCTTCCTTACACCTATATTATAAGGTGGTTGGTGTTTAAAGCTCCAAGTTTACAGTTGTGGAGATTAGGTAGTATCGAGGTTAAGTCACAAGTTGTTTAACCTCCAGACCCTGGATTTGCTCTCCCTGGAAATACAAACACTGATCGAGAATTGACCTGCCTCACAGAGGTGCTGTAAAGATTAAGAGGATGGATGTGAATGCACTTTGCAAACCGTAATGATTGAATGCCTATTGTGAGCAGAGGCATTTTGCATACGTATTGCATTTAATCTTTACAGTGACCTCTTATACACGCCCCCCTCCATCAGTGCTAGTATTCCTAGAAGAGAAAATTGAAGTCGAGGAGCCAAATAATTTATTTGCTTGTCAGTAAGCGTTAGGCAAATTTCGAATACATGTCTGCCCTTCCTCTAATGCTTTCTTCTACATTACTCTGCGTTAGCTTAGTCTGTGTAACTCTTATAATTATCGGAAGCTAAGCATTTAGATCAGAAGAGACTGAGATGAGAGTCACAGGCTTACTTGGTCAAGGAATGCTGAAGACTTGTTACCTGTAGTACCCAGTCAAATCTGATAGAATATTCATCTACTTTATTCATTCATTTTTTTTGAGATAGTCTCACTATGCAGCCCAGTTAGAGTGCAGTGGCATCACAGCTCACAGCAACCTCAAACTCTTGGGCTCAAGTGACTCCCTTGCTTCAGCCTCCCAAGCAGCTGGGACTACAGACACCGGCCACAACGCCCCAGCTCTTTTTTTGTTGTAGTTTTCATTGTTGTTTTTGGCAGGCCTGGTCCGGTTTCGAACCTGCCAGCCCAGGTGTATGTGGCTGGCGCCCTAGCTGCTGAGCTACAGGTGCAGAGCCTAGCTTTCTTTTTTTCTTCCCCTCCCCCCGCCTTTTTTTGGAGACGGAGTGTCCATTGCCCAGGCCAGAGTGCTGTGAAGTCAGCTTAACTCAAAACCTCAAACTCCTAGGTTCATGCCATCCTCCTGCTTCAACCTCCTGAGTCACTAGAACCACAGGTGTTGGCCACAATGCCTAATTTTTGTTTTTAGTGGATACTTGGTCTCACTCTTGTCCAGGATAGTCTCTAACCCCTGGGCTCAATCCTTCCTGCCTCGGCCTCCCAGTGTGCTAGGATTACAGGCATGTGCCACCATAATTATCTAGCTTTTGGATGAGCTCTAGATTAGTTTTGGGTGGTAGCCCCCCAAAACAAGATGTGAAGTAAAACAAGAAATGTGAGGAAAACGAGAGCTTTCTCTGTTATGTATATTCAGCCTGTCTTTTTAGATTCTTTTTCATTAATAAGTCGGTGAAACAAACTTCATAGCATTTGTTTTGTTTTTTTTTTCTTTTTTGAGACAGAGTCTCAAGCTGTCACCCTGGGTAGAGTGCCGTGGCATCACAGCTCACAGCAACCTCCAATTACTGGGCTCAAGCGAGTCTCCTGCCTCCGCCTCCCAAGTAGCTGGGACTACAGGCGCCCGCCACAACGCCCGGCCATTTTTTGGCTACAGCCGTCATTGTTGTCTGGCGGGCCCGGGCTGGATTCAAACCCGCCAGCTTAGGTGTACGTGGCTGGCACCTTAGCCCGCTGAGCCAGAGGCGCCGAGCCACTTCATAGCATTTGTAAGATAAATAACTTGGTCCTGCCTCCACAGATAGATAGTTCTTGGCAAAACTGCAGTATCATCTATTGTAGTTTATAACACGTAATCATCTAAGGATAGGAATCTTTAAGAGCAAGCCCTTGGGATTGATCTGCACTCAGAAGTCATCTTAAAAAACATTAAAAAAATTCCTTCTTCTTACAGGTGACATACAAATGGCTGAGCTATACCTTAGGGGTTCATGTTAACCAGGCCAAACAGTAAGTCCAATTTACTATCAATTTTAATCATATTGGAGTTGTTTTGTTTTTAACTCAACAGATAGCTTCTAGATTAGAACTAATTGTCTATTTTGTGGCTAAATGAGAAAGAATACTATTTTTACTATTTTTTAGTACTTTTTGCTTCTTTTAGGAGATTGGTGGACTTGTACACTATGTGTGGTAATTAAGTTACTGGATTTATTTGCAGCCTCTGGTTAATATCACTTTGTTATTTTAAACTGATTAAATGGGCTAGCCAATTCTGTTTACATCTCAGATTTATGTTTGTTTTTTGTACATCTTCAGTACATTTTCACATATGCTCCTTAGGCCTATCTCTGGGTGTTATTGAAATACTTTCACAATGAGGTCAACAGGTCTTTGACACAAGCTGTATGACAGTGTAAGACAGGGGAGAGTTACTCAAGTGAAACTAAAAAGAATGTTTAGGATGGTGCAGATCATTGCCCTTCTTGAATTTTGCCATATCACCTTTCTTAATGAAACTTGTGGTCCAACTTGAGGCCAAAAGAGAAAAGGCAAGCTTTTGAATTAACTTTAGAGTTTTTTGACCTGCAAAGATTTAATGTTGTCTGTGTCTCAAGGGCAGGAATTGGTGAACAGGCTGAGGACACATGCTAGGTTAAATGCTCATTTACTTTTATTCCTAAGGGTGGTCTTATTTTTCTCTATTCCTTAAGGTATAGGATCTTTCTTTGAGTCATAAGAATATTCCACAAGTCTTAGAAAGTCCCTGATCTCTGAAATGGGTGATCTAGCTTTATTTGGGTTTTTGTTACACAGATCTAGAAGTCTGATTTTGGGGGAGGGGGACTATGGTATTTAAACTTTCAGGACTAAAACTTTTAGCCCAAGGATGGATTTGGATTGGTTTTGAGGGTCTGAAATTGTCTTAGACCAGCTCTGGCCCAAACCCAGGTAATTTTTAGAATGGACATCTATACTAAGAATTATTTGTTGTGATTGTGGATATTTAAATATGAAATGGAGCAACTGTTAATATATAAGCCTGTTTTAAAAATACATATTGAGGATTAAAATTTCCTAAAAATGAAATAAAGATGCTTGCAGTTTTACCATGGCTACCCTGATTACCTGTCATTTTATTTTGTTTGGCTTTTGGTGGGTTTTTTTGGTTGGTAGGCTTTTTGGTTTGTTGTTGTTGTTTGTTTGTTTTTTGAGACAGGCTATATTATGCCAGTTGCCCTGGCTGGAGTGCAGTGGCATAGTGATAGCTCATTGTAACCTGTAGCTCCTGGGTTCAAGTAATCTTCTTTCCTTAGCCCTCTGAGTAGCCAGGACTACTGGCATATGCTACCACAGACAAGCCAAAAAAAATATTTGTTGTAAAAATGGGGGTCTTGTTGTGTTGCCCAGGCTGGTCTTGAACTCCTAGGCTCAAGTGATGTTCCCACCTTGGCCTCCCAAAGTGCTGGGATTACAGGTCTGAGTCACTATGCCTAATCTACCTATAACTTTTATAGATTTACACAGTGTCTAGCTTCTTCCTGTCTAGTCAACTTCATTCCATACCACTTTCTACCTCACTTATTGTGTTCTAGCCATATTTGCCTTTCTCTTCTTCAAATATCCTAAACTCATTCTCTCTCTAGGACCTTTGTGCCCTCTGCCTGGAATGCCCTTCTAGCTGTCCTCATCCTTCAGGTTTTAGCTCAGATTTTACATGTTACTTCTTGTAAAGAGTCTTGTCTAATCCTCTATTTCAACGAATTCCACCCTTTCCTTACTCTTCATCATACCATTCTCGACTCATTCTAATAATTTTTTTCATAATTTTTTAAAAATATATTTTAAGATATAATTTATATACCATGTAATTCACCCATTTAAAGTCTATAATTCAGTGGTTTTTAATATATTCATAGAGTTATACAATCATTACCACAATCAGTTTTAAAACATTGTCATCACCTCAAAAAGAAATCACGTTCCCATTATCAGTCACAATTCCTCCTCAACATCCACCTTCTCAGTCTTAACAACTGCTAAGCTTTCTATCAATAGATTTGCCTATTCTGAACATTTAATGTAGATGGAATCACATATAGTTCTGCATATCTGGTTTCTTTCACTTGGCATAATGTTTTCAAGGTTTGCCCATGTTATAGCATACTTTAGTACTTAATTTCTTTTTATGGCTAAATGATATTCCAGTATATCATGGTATGTTAGTTTCCTAGGGCTGCCATATCAAAGTACTAGAAATTAGGTGGCTGAAAGCAACACAGATTTATTGTCTCACAGTTCTGGAGACTAAAAGTCCAAAAATCAAGTTTTTTGCCAGGGTCATACTCCCTGTTAAACCTATGGGAAAAAAATCCTCCTTACCTCTTCCAGCCTTCTAGTGACTTGCTGGTGACTTGTGGCATTTCTTGCCTTAAAGCTGTGTAACTGCAGTCTCTACCTTCATCATCACATGGCATTTTCCCTGTGTGTATCATTTTTTTTTTTTTTTGAGACAGAACCTCAAGCTGTCACCCGGATAGAGTGCTGTGGCATCACAGCTCACAGCAACCTCTAATTCCTGGGCTCAAGCGAGTCTCTTGCCTCCGCCTCCCAAGTAGCTGGGATTACAGGTGCCCGCCACAACACCCAGCCATTTTTAGGTTGCAGCCGTCATTGTTCTTTTGCGGGCCCAGGCTGGATTTGAACCCGCCAGCTCAGGTGTATGTGGTTGGCGCCTTAGCCTGTTGAGCCACAGGCGCCAAGCCCCTGTATGTATCTTTTAAGATTGCCAGTCATTTTGGATTAGGAGCCCACACTACTTCTATGTAATCTTGTCTTGACTAATCACATCTGTAATAACCCTCTTTCTAAATAAGGCCACGTTTAAGTGGTTGAGGGGTGGGACTTCAATGTATCTTTTCTGGGAGACAGTTTAGTCATTATGTGGATATACCAAATTTTGTTTATTCATCAATTAATTGATCAACAATTGGTTTGTTACCATATTTTTTTTAATCACTGCTTTTATTTTGTAGGCAGGAAAACTAAGGCATTTCATGAAAAATGAAATCCACTGTACAATGCAAAATATACTCAGAGATCTTGAAATAGAATTAGTATCCTAAGTCTTCATTTCCCACCTTTAGTCAATAAACATTCATCTTAAAGGAGGTAAAAAATTTACTCATATAAAGCATACTGAAAATAAATATTAATTAAATATTACCTCTCTCTAGCCTGTTTTCATTCATTAACACTCTGGAGTAAAAATAATTATAGTTTTTGTTATGGCTTCATTTCTTTAAAATACTAACTAAATTAATATTTGGGAAACTTAATAATAACTATTGCTATTTGATTTGAAAAAGAATTGTGTCTTAAGCATCAAGCCAGAGACATAGGACGAAAATTAGACATTATCACTTGAAGGTTGTCTCACTCTGCTGTTCACTATCTTATCAGACACCCTTAAATCAATTACAGCAGAAAGTCTAAGAAATTCAGGGATCAACCTACAGCGCATTTCTGGGACTGTGCTAATACACTGAACAGTTAAAACAATAGCAGTAGAACATCTTATTTAAACTTTTGAGATGATAAAACAATATAGAAATGGGGACCCTTGTGAAATTTTTTTCTTGTTTTGGCAAAAAGATCATTTATACTTTATAGACTTTATACTTGTGTCATACTGTAAGGTTTAATAAAATAACCAAGAGATCTCCATAATACCAGAATAAAACACTGCATTTCAGCTTTCATAGGCATAAAGTTCTTAAGTTTCAAGAAAGTTCAGTCAGTCCTCATTATTCTTTTTTTTTTTTAATTTATTTTTTTATTTTTTATTTTTAATAAATACATGTATTTTATTATTCTTCATTACATTATTTCCCCCCCCCCACCCGTCCGTGATAAGACAGAATTGATTTACAGAAAAGAATACAGAAAACACCAAAGCTCCTGGTAGTGGGAGAGATTTCAAGTAG
>CAUYRH010026231.1:0-17969 GCA_963574655.1 Perodicticus potto
TCTCGGGATAGTGCGAAGATCCCCAGATCCTTGGTTTGCGTCAGGTTGCTGCCGGGAGAACCAAACCTCCAGCAGCTTCTCCGTCCCTTCGAAAAAATGTGCAGCTTCCATCACCGTGAGACTAGCGAACAACCAACAACCACAGAAAACCAACTAAATGAAACCTCTTCTCCCGCCGCCGCTGCAGATTGTTCCAGCTGTGATACTAAAGTTCAGGTTCCTTTTTTTGCTATAATTTTATATTAACTTTTTTTTAAAAGGACTAATAAAATTTCCCCGACTTCTTTTTGTGAGCGAAAGTTGAACGTGAGTCTGTTGGAAATAGAGGCAGATACAGTTGAGTCTCTTGTAGGCCGCTGCTTCCCCGTTAGAGTAGCGAGTGCTGGCTAATGTCGCCGGCCACACTGTGTAAGCCAGTGCTTCCTATTTTTACGGTTTTTTCCTTTTATTCTTTTGCCTCTGTTTCATTAAGAGACAGATACAGAGAAAGAAGAAAGAGGAGGCCAGGATCTTCTCCTAAGTCTGGGACAAGAACCTGTGTCGCGGCCTCTGCCGCATGGTCTTCCGGTCGGCTTTCCTGATGACTTTTCTCCTCACTGCCCTGTGCTGAAGGCCTAAGCCACCCCCATGACCACACCTCTACCAGAAACCTGCTGTGCTTATCCATGATTTTCCTCCCCTTTCTTTATTTTCCAGAACAGTTTTCACATAGACAAGCTGCATTTTGTTTACCTAATCATGAAAGGTAAACAGATCCCAGGATCATTTTCTGTACACCCCTCATTTTGGGCACAGGGATTCACACACACGATCCAATCAGGAAGACTGGAACTGTTTGACCTTGGGCCTTGCAAAGACCCCTGCTTTCCATAAGACTTTAACTGTTCTTCCTATAAATTGTAACCTGGCATCTCCAGTTACTGACCCCATGAAAAGGTTTAACCCCTCCCCAGTCTGCCATTAAAGCCACTGAAATCAGTCAAGATTCCACTTTCATCACACGCTTTCTTGGAAAGCCTTGTCTCCTATTTTGAATGTGTAGAACAGAGGGTGGAGGTTGGGAGGATGGGTTCTGTAGTCAGACTGCCTGGGGCCTTCCCCCCACAAGCTGGGTGACTCTGAGCCCCTTCTCCTTTTGAGCAGGAAGGGTGATGTGCTTGGATGTGTCAGATGGGGAGGACTCCATGTGCAAAGCCCTCAGAAAAGCAAATGCTAGTTACCAGTAGTCAACTCAATGCTAACTAAGTAGTAAATGTTAAGCCAACTGTTATTATTAACTCCTTTCCTGAAAATAACAGCATTTCATAAGAAGACAGAGGCCTTGTGTTTATGTTATTTCTTTTATATATTTTTTTTACGTTATTTCCATTCTAAATGATGCATCCCATGTTCTAACTGGATAGAATTCCTTTGGCACTCCATATTCCGTGCCTGTCATATTCAGTATGTCCTCCAGACTCATGTCATCACAAGTTGCTATAGGGCTGCTCTTGGAATCACGTCTGCCACCAAACAAGCCTTTCATTTAAAATGTGGGGCTGAGAGATCCAGGCATTACCCCAGCAAGTTGCCCTTGAGGGGTTTCCCTTCATATGGGAACCATGGAACCATGGTTACATGGCCACTGTGGGGCCTACCTGATCCGTTAGGGCTGGGCCCTCCAGGAGACAGGACCGTCCCAGCTCCACATCTCTGTCTTACCCTTGGGGAACTCAGGCAGGAGCTCAGGCTTCCGTACAGACTCCCCTCCCCCATCCCTGACGTCCCCTGATCAAACAGCCCCCTGCCTCTATGAGGAATGTGTTCCTGTCAGACCTTTAATAACCGGGGAAGGATGTGGATTCTGGTGAATACATTTTCATTTTCAAGTCTTTCATCTCATACCATCTGCTGATTCGAGCACTTCTCATGCTGCCAGTCAGCTTAAATTTTATTTTTAGATGCCAGCTTTGGGCAGACCATGAAAACCCTGCAGGCTAAATGTGCAGACATTCTAAACAAAACATCTCAAGGGTCTTTTAAGACCCCATGAAAGTGGATTTTGTCAGTAGCCAAAATCAGTTTGGTTATTTCACGAAAAGAGAAAGTGGATGCCCATGGAAAAGGCTGCAGTAACGGACGGCTGGGCTGGGATCCGGCCTATTGGCCAGGAGGGCTGCCAACACCTGGGCGATGGTGTGGGAAACAGAATTAGGGGAACGTTCCCAGGCTGAGTAAGCAGACTGCTGTGGCAACTCCAAGGCACAGAAGAAAGTCCTCAGGTACCTTTTCTCTCTAAGAAGATTCCAATCACCCCTGGGTCCCTCCCTGAATAGGGACTAAAGAAAGAAGAAAGAAACAGAGGTCAGGATGCAGAAGAGGCATCATGAACCAAGGACCCTTTAGTGAAATGAAAAGCAGTGTCATTCACCCACAGCAGTCTGAATCTTCCACTCCTAACATGAGCTGTGAGAAATGTCCTAGAATATTACATCCTGCTCTTTGGAGGCTCTTTGGGGGAATGTTTAGCAGTGCCCCACAAGCTGAAAAATGCATGGCATGTGTGCCTGAAGCTCCCAGACACTTGCACAGTGTCTAAAATGTAAATGTGTTTCATGAAATCCAAAGCATCTGTTTGAAATCCAGCAAAGGATGTGCAGACATATTCAGGGCATCTCAGAAATCAGAGACAGGAAAAAGATGAAAATCTTACAGCCAAAGCAGAGGTGTTGAGACCAATTACATAAAAACTAACCTCACATTCGGCAGGATCTGACACAACTGAGCTTGCTCTGCAGAACAAAGAGACGGGGCACATTGCCAAGAGGAAAGGTTGCTCTGGAAGTTGCATATTATAAATTTTTGAAAAAAAATAGTTCATTGTGTTTAATAAAAGAATTTTAATAGCAGACATCTGAGGGTTTTCTGTGGAGGGATAAATTATTCTAGTTAGAGTGGAAGTAAGATTCCTGGGTATGTTTGTGTGAATAAAGTTTTATTGGCACACAGCCACAATCATTTGCTTGTGTATAATATAATCCATAACTGTTCCTAGAGCACAGCTGAATAGTGGCCACCAAGACCAGATGGCCCACAGTCTGAAAATATTTACTTTCTGTCCTTATAGCAAAAGACTGTGAAGCCCTGTTCTAGAACATGCACAAGCCTTCTTTTGTCGAGTAGGGTCTTATGCATAAGACCTAGTGACAACCTCGTAAGCCATGACTTGATAGCACTTTAAAGTATTCTCTGGGTTCTAAATGCAGATTCTGGTAGAGCATATGCATCCTCATTATAGTGAAGTATTTAGAAGAATTCTATTATAAGGAAGTAATTACCTTTCCTTTTTATATTGTTATGAATTCACTTTTCTGGATATCAGGGCCATTTACAGGTTTCCTAGTCATGCTGAAGTGAGGTTTTAGTTTTTATTTTTAAGAGACAGAGTCTCACTTTTCCACCCTCGGTAGAGTGCTGTGGCATCATAGCTCACAGCAACCTCCAACTCCTGGGCTTAGGCGATTCTCTTGCCTCAGCCTCCCGAGTAGCTGGGAATACAGGCACCTACCCCAATGCCCAGCTATTTTTTGTTGTTGCAGTTTGGCCAGGGCTGGGTTTGAACCCACCACCCTCAGTATATGGGGCCAGCAACCTACCCACTGAGCCACAGGTGCCGCCTGAGGTTTTAGTTTTTTTTAACATAATATTCATTTTGATAGCCCATAAAAAGTACTGGAGCGTTACAGTTGGTTAAAATACATCTGCTGGACAGACTGCATTTGACTTGCAGTTGACATCAATATAACAAATTGTCTAAATTTATAAGAGAGATTTATCAAAATTGTAACTTGATTTATAAAAACAATACAATTCAGTTAAAACTTTTTTCTAGGAAATTAGTTGTGAAAATCAGTTAAACTACTCACCTTTATGGTCCCCTTTCATACAGTATGTTTTTCTATAGTTGAAGCCTTTAACTGTTGAGTTAACTGACATGCTGTTATGCTTCCTGCCATTAAAGTTTACATGTTTCATCTATTAACTCATCTACAAAAAAAAAGTGGAATAGCTAACTTGATGTAGAGTGTCTTATTTCAGACAGAAATTCTTTACTGACTTTAAAAGCTGATAATGTGTGTGTTGCTGAAAAAATAACAAAAAATAAGCCAGAGAGACAGAAAGCCATAACCTCATAAAGAGCCACCATTTATTGGACACTTAATGTGAGTCAGGAACTCCATATATCCGATCCCTAATCCTCAGTCCAATTCTGTTATCCCTCCTCTTTTACAGATAAGTAAACAGATGGTCAGAGGAACGAAATTACTTACTAAAATTCATACAACCAATTCATGCAGAACTGAGATTTGAGCTTGAGTCTTTCTGACTCCAAAATTAAAGTTCCTTCCATTACACATCCTGCTACCTTTGAAAAGAGGAAACATGTATTTTCATTCTGGGAGATTCAACAGAAACATTTTATATTCCAGATAACCAAAAAGCACTACCTGCTGGTGCCAGAGAGCAAAGCGAAGTCCTTTCTCTCAAGGAGTTTCCAGAGCATCCCAGGAGTCAGGAGAGAGAGACCGTGTTACTCAGGACAGGGGAGCGTATGACTGCTCTCAGAGCTCAAACTGGGTTCCTACGACAGGCTCTTGGGCCATCAGGGACTTTCTGTGGGTGACACCTGGGCCCCAGTAGGTGACAACGGTGGGATGCTCCAGACTGGGGACAGAACAGACTTAATGACACCAAGGTGAGGGATGCAGGGTGCAGTCAGTGACCTGCCAGCAGCTGAGCACCTGGCAGGTAGGGGGAGGGGAGAGGCTGCAAGAACAGCCAGGTCTGCACGGTCAGAGCCCACCTGCTATCCCTAGAGATTCGAATTATTTGCCCTACAGGCAGTAAGAAGTCATTTGAGGGTTTAGAAAGGCAGACTTGAGTTTTTGCATGGTCCTCTGGAAAGCCATGGCTAAAGCTTGAGGGTGCTGGCAACTTCCCAGGCAGTGAGTGATCACTCTGACCCAGGGCAGGTGCAAGAGGAAAGGGAAAAGAACGTGCAGTGAGCAGGATGGAGGGTGAGGAGGTGCAGAAGAGAAGGTGGGCCCTACCCTAAAGGCAGGGAAGTCCAGGGGCATGGTGGTACCACCCGTGGTCACAGAGGACACCAGAGCAGTCCAATAATGAGGTGAAGTGGCGGCACACTTTGTTGGAAATGCTTGCCGAGCTCTTAAGGGGAGATACTGAACTGACAAAAATACTCAAGACAAACACACCTGGGGGCCTGGAGCTGGAAATAATCAAAATGATTCCTAAATCATGCACAAGTCAAAGGTCTTCAATGAAATGGAAATATGGGTGTTATGTCAGATTTTTTTTATATTTGATTTTTTAACACATTCATTAATAAATGAAAGTCTTAAATTAGTGCAAGAAATAATCTTGAAATAGTCTATAAGATCTAATGTAAAAATCTAACCTTAACGCAAAATTTCTACACACCTACTGAGATTTTTAACTAAAACCCAAAACATTCTTTAAAGTCTGTATGAGACAGAGTTAAGAGAAGACAAGGAAATAACCGTGTGTTGTGTATACATACTTTAACTCAAATTTTGTATAGAAATGAGTTTTTACTCTCAGCATAGACCTTCGAATCTTCCAAATCAAAGTACAGCTCTGCCTCAGAGAACTTCCTTTGTACTAAATCAGGAAACAGTCCACAACTTGTTAATAAGCCTTACATCAGAATTTTATCAACCATAGCTTGAAGCAGTAAGTGCTTCACTGACAAAGCTTCCTGAGCTATGTGTAATACAGACTAATACCCCTAGTATCTCCTATACTGCTTTTGAAAATGCCCTTGAATCTGTATTAATATGAAATCAAATCAGAGATCTTCTCTTCCCAGTACAATAGCTAAAATCAAGTGATCTTTGCTGATATAGACAAACATCACGAAGACATCTTGGGATCAAACATCCAACAACTATTCTTACTGTCATAATGTCATGTAAGGTAGTTCAAGAAAGCCCAGATCTTTAAACGTCTTTGTATATCCTGTTTCCTATTTTTTCCATCATCTGATTCCCTTATAATATAATAAATTTTAAGAGCTCAGAAAGAGTTTTAAAATCCAAGTAATGAAATGACTTATCTTGAAGAAAACAGGAGAACAGCATAAAGGTTTGAGAGTGCTGTGATTGTTACGACTCTTCACGATTACCCATAGAGGATGCCACTCACACAGCAACTTGCATTTGCTACCACCCTCAGGGAGGGTGGGTGTGATGAGAAAGAGCTTTTATTCCCTTGGTCTGGTGACAACACAGACACCTGGTCTCTACAACTGTTCATACACTTGTGAGTTCATTCGTTCAATCACTCACGGATTTAGTCAGAATGTGTCCATTTAATACTATATATGCTGGGTGTTGGGACAGATACAAATGTTTAAAAGCTTTGGCGCCTGATGATAGTTTCAGGTCATCTAAAGCCAAGAGAATATATCAGAAGGAAGGGTAAGAAGGACATGGAGACAAATAAGCTTGCCGAAATATGATATGTTGCCTCCTATAAAAATTAGTAATAATAACAAAAAACAAGATACTGTAAGAGCAGGAGCAGGGATTCCTCACCCTTCAATGCCCCATCTCTAGATCAGTGATTCACCACTGGTCACTTACAGTTGGAGCACTGACACTGTTACTGCCCTAATTCTGCTTCTGGTCTGCTCAGGGGCAAGATCTGTCTTCCAGCAGATGTGATTCAAGAAGGAAGGAAAGCAGGAACATTGCTGCTGAGACCCCAACCTGCCAGGGTTTCATTAACCTAGACAAAGCAAGGCTAAGGGTCTTAGAAGAGCATTCTAAACTGCAATCAAACTGTTTTCACTCTCTTTATCTTTGCTTTTCTTCTTCCTCTTCTCATCTTATGTCAATATCATCATCTAGAGTTTGAGGTTCAGACATGGTATACAAAGCAAACTTTTAAGAAACCAAAGAAGAGGTTAAAAACTAAATACTTCCAGTTTGTCACAGAAAGACAACAATTCTTCTTCTCCACTGAGAAATTATCCTGAACATCGGGAAGAATGGGAAACAGACATATAACTTTGCTTTCAACAAAATTAAGACAACTGTCAGAATCTCCGACCTTCAGCAGGATATAGGACTAACAAAGTGGCAGGACCATGTGGGGAGCTGGGAACGAAGCTGTAAGGGAGCACTCCAGGCTGGCGGGGCTGCAAGACATCAAGCTGGCAGGTGACCCTGCAAATTCCTCCTCCTGTATTTCTCCATCTGAGTCTTGCCAAGTGGTGAATCCGGAAAGCACTGTCTCAAGGGTTTCCAAAGCAGGTGTTCCATGAGCCTGCAGGTGCTCAGACATGGGCAGAACTTTCTAACCCCACTCATGCACGCATGGAGTGTGGGCTCCCAGCATTGCACTAGGTGACGTTCTCTGCTTTGAGCCTGGGAAGGGCTCACCACAGGACAGTGATCAAAGCCAGATTTGGCTCTGAAGATCTTACATCCGTGTGATCCAACTCTTTCTCTACTCAACTCTATATGTTATTTGGTTTTTGATTATGGTTGTAAGTACTCTTAAACTCTGTTTCTCTTATCTTCTATAAATCATGAAAACTCAGCAAAATAGGCTGCTGTTGCTATTGACCATGCACTGAGAGCTAACTGCTAGCCCAGCTCAACAGCAGCTCTCTATAAACGTCATCTAATGAGCACCGGGGCCAGCAAACGGCCATTAGTGTTGCTATTTTACAGATGGGAAAACTGAGTAAGCTGAAGAATTAGGCCAAGCTCGTGTAGTTTCGCAGTTTGGATTCTCCAGGAAGCCCATTCTGAGAGGGGGCTTAATGTCTATTAGGGAGAGCCCTCAGGATGGACGCCTGTGGGGAAGGGAAGGCAGAATGGATGGTGGGGAAGGCTTCACTGCAATGCTGACCCGCCGACATCAGGTAAATGCAGAGACACTCTGAAAGGGCTGGTAGAGCCGCTGGCCTTCAGCAGATGGAAGGGATTCAGACTCCCAAAGCAGGGGGTCATGGTGCGGCCCATCCTCTAAAGGGCCTTGGGCTAGCAGGTATCTTCAAGCCGCCCCTGGGAGGCTGACAGGGAAGGCCAGCTGCTGACAACACGCCCAGCAGCAGGGCTGCCGGCCTTTCCCTTCCCCAGGGGTCTCCGCTCCCTCCATGTCCACTGCACTAGCAATGAAGCAGGAGAAGTCGAACCCAAACCCAGCTTCTGCCTGAAGCCAAAGCGCTCACTCAGTCCACCACCCCGCAACCTCTGTGGGTGAAGACGTTCACAAACCACTGAGAGGGGTCTCGGGAATGATCAGCCCAGACTGGCCATCAGGACTTCTCTCTTCCTAGGGAGGTGAACGCTGATGCCCCCGGTTCTCAGAGAAAGCACGCCGTGGCCACTGCCACAAAACCCAGAATCGCATCCCTGTGCTCCCAGCCTGCCCAGAATATTGCACTCTGCACACGTAAAGGGGACACTGTGGCCGGCCTCAGGAGGTTGTCATTAACGATGCTGACACTAACTAAACACCTGCCCCAGCTAAGGCCTTTGCATGCTTCACCTGACTCCATCCTTCCTGCTGCCGTAGGAAGAAGCCGTGATTAGTTTCCGGACAGCTAGGATTTGCCCTGGCTCTGTCTCTCCTTGGACTGTCTCCTGGGATGCTGTGTACATCCTCCCTCCTCTGCACCAACTCCTCGGTTTTCCCTCTCCACTTTAAAGAGAAGCCTGAGAACCAGGGCAGTGTTCCTGCCGAGGTCAAGCTGCAGATACATTACTGTCTTCAATTCGGGTCACTTCGCAGATTCATCCAGGTGTGGCAGGATTACTGGAGCCGTCGGGTCCCATGTGACTCCTCCCTAGAGATGCCGACTGTCTTATTCTCCTGGGAGTTTCAGAGGGAAATTACTGATGGTTTAAAAAATGCTTAGAATCAATATCTTTCACAAACTAACCACTTTTGTTTCAAAATAAGCATTTGGAACAAGCAGAGCCTCAGATTCATGAACAGTGAACCAAAGACTCATGGATTAGTGAAATTAGGAGGAAAATCATCACCAAGATATTAAGTGAAAAGTCAGTGAAAGGTGCCACGAGCCAGCATTTAATCAGTCTATAAAAAGTATTATGTTTGACATAAATTCATCCCTGCAAATGACCAGAGGACACGGAGTTCACATGACAGAATCAAGAACAGGAAAGAGACAGCTGATGGATGACCACAACTTTTTATTTTTAAAGAAATCCTTCTTTGATCAAAATCTCCAATAACAAATCCATGTTTTGGGGAGGCTTCTCTGTGCCTCTGTTTATTCACTGCCCCCCTCTACCCTCTAGCAGCTCTACAAATGCTGAAAAACCAACCCAGGTCTCATTCTGTTATAGTCAAATTTTTAGTTACCAACACGGATGATCTAAATCCTTTACTCTCTTGGCTTTCTGTTCTAGAAATTTCCAGAGCATTTTAAAAATACTTTGATGTCCTACATTAAGTGCTAATGCTGTGGACGCTGCTCACGGGCTCTACGGAATCTCTCCCTGGGAGGACCAAGGTTCCAAGTTGACATGGGACATGCACAGATTTGCTTTAGGATTTAGTCACCTTAGGCTCCTTCCTATTTTTACCTCTTCTTCATCCTTCTCCGCTTCCCCTCCAAGTTATCACACACTTAGTATAGAGGGTAAGAGCCTGTTACCCTAGAATGTGGATCCCCCTGAGGCCGTGGACTCCTGCTGTATAAGCCAGCAAAGGCGCAGTCTCCATCTCTTTCTTTTCTTTTTTAGTCTTGTGGAAAAAAATTAATACCCTGCTTCTTGGAAGATAAAACAGTCAGAACAGAGGTCCAAATTCATAATAATTAGTCTCACACAGCCAGAAACCAGGCAGCTGATAACCTGCTATTTTTTCCTTTGAGTGTCTCAGATTATTTAATTTCTGACTCCAATATATATTGTCAGTTATGTAATGAGTCCAGATTGCTATTGATTACACATTTATCTAGAAGCAATGTACACAGTTATGATTTAATTAAAAAATTAAAAAAAATAAAATTTCTCAAATTGTGTAACAACTTAAATATATTTAAGCAATCATAGTATAAAAAAACCTATGAAATTTCCCTAACATAGAAGTAATCCTGCTATAAAATCAATAAGTACCTCTTTAGCTTATCTTCCCTAATAAATATGGATTCTCACATAACTGGCTGCCTTAAGTAAATCTATATTCAAATCCCCTCACTCAAAGGAAAATAAAAGATACATGAAATGAAAATTTGGAACGTGCCATGAATACCAAAGCACTACAAATGTAAGAAAAGTAAGAAAGTTTCCAATACTAAATGCTATCATGATATATAAAGAGGAATATTTGAAAATTTCTGAGGTTGGTTCCTTATTATGCCAACGGTGATGTGGCCCTATGGACGGAAAGCAAGTGATGAACAGGCAGGACATGTGTCAGGAGCACAGGTGTCAGACAGGACAGAGGTTTCCACCCATGGACACCCAAGCCCTGGACAGAAGCACAGTCCCAACTTCCTCAGGCCCTTGGATGGCTACACAAAGGGTCTCCCTGTGGGCCAAGGCAGAGGCGGCACCACAGCAGGGGAGGGGCCGTGCTGGGGTCTCTTCTTTTCCTTTGCTGGGACAAAATGGTAAGGAAGGTGTCTGCTCTCCGGGACCTTCCAGTCCAGTGTCTTATTTCCTAGTTAAGGGACTGTGGTGCTCACAGCAAATTCCTCCTGCAGGAACGATACAGTCTTCTCTCAAGGACACTGTAAGCCTGCTTCTCTTTAAGTTTCTTGAAACATTAATATTTTCTTCCCTTCCTTATTAAGGGATTCCAGAATTCCAGAATCTATTCATAACCCCAGATAACAGAAAAAACATACTTCAAAACCCAGTTATAGCACCAAAGAGAAAATAACCATTTAAAAAAATAAACTTGCCGAGATCAGCACAAAGTAAACCCAAGAAGAACTGAAAACATCTCTTTTCACAAACACATGCTGCGTTCAAAGCCGTTAACTCTCTTTCTCTGCCCTTGTTTTGTTTTTCTGCTCCTCTCCTTTTTTTTGAAATTTATACATTACAGCTGTACATATCTTTGGGGAGTGCTGATATTTTGGTACCGGTATATAATATATAATGATCATATCTGGTACTTGCGACACCCATCACCTCAAACATTTATCTTTGAGTTGGGAACATTACAATTCTCTTCCAGCTATTTTGAGATATACAATAAATTACTGTAAACTGTGGTTCCCATTCTGTGTGATTTCTTCCATCTAACTAACTTTTCTTCTCCTTCCTCCTGCCCTTCACGGCCTCAGACCTTTTCTCCTTGTCTTTCTCCTTCCATCCTGGATAATTCAATCCTTCAGCCATCAGACACGACAAGCAAGGGCGCATCTGGACAAGCAGAGGGCCAGGGGAAGCTGTTTCTGTCCAAGGCTGACAAAGCTGTGTAGGGGGTGTGTCCACAGTGGAAGAGGCCAAGCCCAGGGGGGGCAGAGCCAAGCAGAGGAGGGCGACCCCTGGTGAAAGGCGGCCACAGAGCCCCGGCCCCATTGGGGCTCACACACAGCGTGAGGACAAGGCGGGGCCCAGAGAGAAGGCGTCTGCTACACCGAGGGGTGGCAAAAGACAGGGAAGGGGTGATAGAAGAATTAGTCCAGTGAGGAAACACAGCAAGAATCACAGAGTGGGGGTTCGGTGGAACAAGATGGGCTTGAAACAGAAAAAGCAAGGAGATACTCAAAGGATGATGGGGTCAGGTCAGAAAGGCACAGGGGCCAGCTTAAAGAGGTGTCCAGTGGACAAATCAGAACCAATGTGGACATCAAAATACACTATGATGGCAATGGTTTATACCCTACTGAATAAAACAAGAAAACACAAGGCTGTAGGGGTATAAATCATCAATCGATCAATCAATCAATCAAAAGTTTGATAGAAATACAAGACACATGCTTAATTTCATCATAACTTTCCACAAAACAGGCATTGATTATAAAGCGGAAAGGAGTAATTCCAACGTGGATAATGCCAGTGGACACAGGCCTCAGGAAAACGAACCCAGGAAGGAAGGAGACAGGGTGAAAGGACACGTCCAGGAACAGCACTCCAAGAGGACACGCTCGCCGTCGCCCTGTGACTGCTGACACAGGCACAGGACCTGCACCTGTTCAAGAGGAAGCATCTGACTCAAACTGAAGGGCATTTTACAAAATAACCGGCCTGCGGTGTTCAAAAGCTTTGCGATCCTGAGGCTAAGGAAGCACTGAACATCTGTTCCCGACTCA
Source organism: Perodicticus potto (assembly GCA_963574655.1). Lineage (NCBI taxonomy): Eukaryota > Metazoa > Chordata > Mammalia > Primates > Lorisidae > Perodicticus > Perodicticus potto. The sequence goes on from CAUYRH010026231.1 coordinate 12,332, forward strand.
AGCAGACGGAAGAGAACTTGGGAGTGCAGAGCCGTGTGCCAGGCCAGGATTCGGAGGGGCTCTTCTGCCATAGAGGACATTACTAGGGAAGCTGGAGGAGCCTGGGTGGGTCTGAGCGTCCCAGGGCGGGAGCAGGGCAGCAGGAAGCCCCTTGTCCACGCTGCACGGTGGGTCTTCAGGAGGAAGGCATATAGCAAGTGTCCACTACCACTACAGCGCTCAGGGTGATGGGGCGCCGCAATGACAACCCACTGCTGCATGGATTACGAAAAAGGCCGTTCTCTGTACTATCCTGCAAAGTGTTGGTAAATCTGTGATTATCTCAAAATTAAAGTCATAGAATGTATCAGTGGTTATACTTCAAGTTTAAAATGTGTGAGGAAACGCCAGCCATAATTTTAGATGATACATGTGTAATGGCCTGAGAATGCCTTGTCTGTCCAGAAAAATGCTGGTAAAATGAATTCCCTAGAAACAAGGACTCTGCTCTGCAGCAGGAGAGGGAAATAAGGTTCTCTCTTCACTCAGTATTTAGATTAAAAGATAAGTACCACATGCTATCAGTACATCACCAGTTTTAAAGAAATAAAAACAAAACAAAGTATTCTTATTGAGGATCTGCGCTCAACCAAACACACTCGCCCTGTGGTAGCGGCGGCTGCAGGCGACACCGGCCATCGCTGAAGAGCAACCTGTTCCTTCACGGCAGACCAGTGTCCTTCATCTTCCAAAGCCATGCTGGGCACGGTTAGACCACTGCACCTGTACCGTTCTGATTTATAACCACTGTGCATTAGGAGAAGTCAATAAGATGCTTTGCTCCCATCTCAAATCAGCGTCATTTTACGGTTCTATTTCCAGCAATGGCCACAGGTACTGGAAGCTTGTTTCTTCGTCACCCAGATATTACCGACAACCCTCCCATTTAAACCTGTTGGCACGTCCTCCCTCTCTTGGCTCTTGGCATTACTGTGAAATTACTTCTGAAGGTACAGGAAATGGGCACACTCATCTGATCCAGATAAGAATGGTATTCTGATTTCACGTGAGAATACGACTGAACAAATGGTATTCTCGTGAAATATTGGGGAATGAAGCATTCTTATTCTTTTAGCTAAATTGTTCTAGCTCTGGCTGTGTACTAACAGGAAGTATTTTTCTTTGCTGGTTTTGGAAAGTGAGCAAATAAAAATTTAAGGTTGTACTCTTTCCCCAATTGTTTTTAACTATACAAGAACATAAAAACGCTTTTAAGACAACCCCACATCGATACAGCATTTGATGACCCAGAAAACACCAGCTGCTTTGTGAAGCACTTCCTTTTCCCTTTTTCCCTCTTCGTTTTTTGTTTCACCCTGTTTGGTTCTTACAGACAGGTATTCAATCCCTTCTGTCCAGATTTTTTTTCTATTACTTCTCCACCCATAGGCATGTCGTTTATGGGGCAGGAGAGACAGGTACAAAATGTTCAAGTGATGTGTTCCAGGTCACCCCAAACCATGAAGGAGCTGTGAGCCGTGAAATGTTTGAGTGTCCCGTTGCCCATGTGACTGAGATTCCCACAGTTATTTTCAGAATGTCGACTAGCTGAGAAAAATACGTACTGGTTCCCACCGCAGAAACGCACGGCCTGCCCTATCTCATATGTGACCTCCCAATGCTGTGTTTAACAGCTCGTACAAAAGGGGATGGTGGAACAGTGAAATTTACAGGAGAAAGAACAAATGCCCCATAAATATTCTCAGTGGAGGTTCTGAAATGCAGAAATAGGACACAAAGGCTGGGCCAGAGCTTGTGTACGTACACAGGACCATTTCTCCCACTTCTTCCCAGGCCTGGTTGAATTGTTCTTTTCTGTAGAATGGTGGTTGCCAGGGGCCGTGAGGTGGGGGAAATGGGGAAATGTTGGTCAAAGGGTACAGATTTTCAGCAATAAGATGAACAAATTCTGTAGATCTGATGTACAGCATGAGTGGTGACAGGTATTAATTTGATCCTGACAGTCACTGCATAGTGTATACGTATATCAAGTCATCATATCATATGCCTTGAATATATGTGATCTTTGTTTTCAATTAAAAATATTAAAATGAAAATAAACTACTCACCTTCATTCTCTCATTTGACTAGCTACTGCCCAGCCCGTCTTTGTCTTAGGTGATGTAGGTTACCGGTGTGTGTCAACAGCAATGAACAGAGGGGCAATTTGGTTCTCTTCCCCCTCTAGGGAGTGAATGGTTTAGTAATATCCACATGTGCCTATGTGAAACTCTACCCACTGTGTAAAATTGGAAGCCACAGTGAGGACAACGGACTTAATGAATCCAGGTCTCTCTGGGACTCTTAATGACAATGATGCTATGAGCACTAGGAGATGAATACTGAGAAAAGAGATCCCTAAAAAGGTTTCAAACTCAGAGAGACTACTACAGACTCAAGGGTAAGCCTCCAATTCCAGCTCAAGTTCTCAAATGAAATAGCACATCTAGTGAAAGAGACAGGGGTTTCTCAGACCTAGCAGAGCTTAGAGGACCTGGGTCGAAATCCCCTTTCCAATGGCACAGTCCTATTCACAATTGTGATTTCCTTGGCCCTGCTGTATTTTATACCATGGCTGTATTTGCTACAATTAATCTGCGCAGAGAAAATTGAACATACTTTTTATAGATAAAAAATTAGAGACTGTTAGGAATAACTCCAAATCACTGGCCCTCATGATTTCCTGATGTACATAACAGGAAATCAAATAACTTTTAAAATGCTTTTAACTAATTAAATAGAATGGCTTCTTTGATATGAAATTTAATAGTAAGAAAAATTTCTTGTTGTACCATTTGAAAGAACTATTTTATTTTTGCAACGTTCATGGACCTGCCAGAAGATTTAAAAAATGGAGAAATTTTTTATCCTCTGGAATAAGAGAGTTTTGGATGTCATGGTAGAGAGAGGTGGGAAACAATTATTAATTTAATTGTATGAGTTATTTCACTGTAAAAATAAGAGTGCTAAATTATAATGCATAACAAGAATGCCTTTTCATCATCAAAATCATACCACTATTCAGCAATCAGCAAAATGAAGTTGCCACATCCCACTTTCCAGGTTCACCATTGGTAATTGCTAAGTGAGTGTGGATCCCTCTAACGGAGGTTATTGGTGAGACTGTTAACCCATGGTGTCACTCAGAGTCAGCCCCAAGGAGCAGAAAGAAAGCAGCTTCCAGGTACCAGACTATAGACACACCTGTCCAGGTGGAGGACACAGAGGCCATCCCCTGAGAACATGGAGGTGCACCCACCTGCCAGACCAGGTGCTCCTTGGCCCCTGGAGTTGAAGACAGGCAGACGCTTAGCACGATCGTGTGTGAGGAGGAGGTGAGGACGCTGGCAATGATGGCATCTCGCATGTTGAAGGGCAGCATGGTGTACACCACGAAGATGATGAAGAGGAAGAATGATACCTACGGAGGAGAAGAAAAGCACTGAAAGTAAAAGAGTGTTCTGGTTCTTAAACGCGTCCTCTTCCCTTCCCACTAAAGGTTATGTAAAACGCCATGAGAAACACAATACACTCTCATTTAAGAAATAATACCATGGCGGCACAGGACAGCATCTTCACACATATCCACTGGATTACAAGATAGAACTAATTATCACGATGGAGAAAAAGAGTTTGTTTTCAAAATTTGGGGACTTCCGGTTTGTGTCCCCAAACCACTGCAGACATTATGTTAACCTGAGAAGTTCACGGGTATGGAGGCAAAGCTGGTTCTGCACTAGCAGGACTCTGCACCTGTGCTTTACGATGAGACCATGGATTCTTCATCTACCAGACTGAATAGGGATACCCAGGGAAGGCAGCAGGTGCTGTCTGAGAGTTAGCAAAAGTGGGTACAGAGAGAACAGGTATAAAAGAAACAAAACACAACAGCTCACAGACGGCTCAGATGGTGTGGGACACAGTTTGACAGCTCCTCAGGAAGTCAAGTAGAGAGTAACCATATGACCCGGGCCCAGCAGTTCTACTCCTGGGCAAATACCCTAAAAAACTAAAAGCAAATACACATACACACATGTTCATAACAGCCCTTTTGTAGCAGCCAAACGATAGAAACATAAATGTGCATCACAGAATCAATGAATGAACAGCCTGGGACGATGGAATATTATGCAGCCTGTACAAAGCCTCCTTGCATGCTATAATGTGGCGGAAGCTCAAAAACATCACGCAGTGAGCAAAAATTAGGCAAAAACCTCATAATGTAGGATTATCTTGTGTAAAATATCCAGAATAACTAATCCCATCTGGATAGAAAGCAGATCGGAGTTGCCAAGGAGAAGGGGGTGGGAAGACACAGGGAAGGGAGTAATTGCCTAATAGGTACAGAGTTTCCCTTGGGATGATGAAAAATGCTCTGAAAGGAGGTAGAGCTGTTGGTTGCCCCACACTGGGATTGTACAAAATGCCACCAAATCCTTCACTTCTAACGTGACGACTGCCACACTGGAAAACAATTTTTTTCCATGGGAAAGGAATTTTTTCCCCACGGCTCCCAAGGTGCCCAAGGTAAAGAGACGCATGAGATATACGTGCTTCATGAGACCCCAGGGTTTAACATCGTGACTAACAGGCAACTTCTATGGCAATGAATGTGTCAACACAACTAATATGTATCACTATGATACGTGGATTGTTCCTCAATAAAAGCAATCAGTATGAAACTGCTTAAAGGTTTGGAATGGAAAAGAAAATGGGTTGGGAGGTAATAAAAGAGGATGAAAAGGTGATACATCCGATGGGACAGGCTGACTGAGGTCAGGGAAACAGAAACCACCGCGTGAGGCCACCTGCTCCGCTCTCAGGGCGGGTCCTGGGCCACCTGAAGGGGGCGCTGACGCCCAGCACAGCTGGGAGGCGGCGGACAGCGTAGCTGCGCTGGGTCCCAGTCGGGATGAGCGTTCCCAGAGCCAGGCGGGCAAGTCCGCCCCCGCGGATTTGCAGAGGAAGGAGGCCCCGCCCCGCCGCGCCCCACCCCGCCCCGCCCCGGAGCACGCCGGGCTCTTCCCACTGCTGCGCATTTGCAGGGCTCTGCCCCACGTATTACAACCTGGAAGGAACCGTCTGCCACCATTTCACTATTCAAGGGTGGTGTCTTATAAGCTGTGTTTGTGTAGCTGTCACAGGCAAAAAGAGCACATGAAAGATTAGGGAGACACAGCCTAAAAATAAACTGGATCCTGAAAAAGCTGCTTTCATTTTCTTCAGGGTGCTCCAAGCTGAGCATCCCTCACAGGCGAACCTGCGGGGAGACCCCCATGGCGGCAGCAGGTGCAGGAGGTGCGGGGAGAGGCCCGAGGTGTGGGGAGAGGCCCGAGGTGCAGGGCGAGGCCCGAGGTGCAGGGAGAGGCCCAGAGGTGCGGGGAGAGGCCGGGGTTGCGGGGAGAGACCCGAGGTGCGGGGTGAGGCCGGAGGTGCGGGGAGAGGCCTGAGGTGCGGGGAGAGGCCGGGGGTGCGGGGAGAGGCCCGAGGTGCGGGGAGAGGCCGGAGGTGCGGGGAGAGGCCCGAGGTGCGGGGAGAGGCCCGAGGTGCAGGGAGAGGCCGGAGGTGCGGGGAGAGGCCGGAGGTGCGGGGAGAGGCC
>CAUYRH010026234.1:0-23048 GCA_963574655.1 Perodicticus potto
TGGGGAGAGAGAAGCTCTCTCCGTTCTTCTCCCGGTCTTTCCCCGTCTCCTCTTTTAGGCCTTTAGCCTCAGGGTATATATAGGTGTATGGGTTCCTTGGCCAGGAAACGAATGAATACAGTCCCTTCCACTGGGGGCAAAGTGAATGAGTATATCAATGAATGGATACAGTCCACTCACGGAATTGAGGCCTAGGAAATTCACAAGAAATTGACCTAGGCATAGGAAGTGGGGGTTCCACATTTAGTCCTAAGTGTAAAGTGAAGGAGACACCAAGGCACAGGTGTCTCCTCAGCAGTTGTCCAGCCTTTTTGGCTATTGGAGCCTCCGGTGGGCGTTGGAGTTTCCCCTCCTTGCATATCATCCAGCCCGCTGGCTCTTCAGCTGGCTGCTGCAGCACCACCACCACCAAGGAGGAGGCGGCAGGTCCGCCAGCTCCACTGAGCTGGCTAGTTGCCCTTTGCATTTTATCTGAAATCTGTTTGCTAACATTTTTGAAGATTGTTTTTGTATCTACTTCATTATTGCCTATGGTTTTCTTCATCGTAATGTCTTATCTCATTGGTATTACAGTAGTGCTGACCTCAGGAAATGAGTTGGGAAGTAATGCCACTTCCTCTACTTTTCTAAAAGAATTTATGTACTATTGGTATTAAAAACTTAAAAAAATTCACGATCTAGGCCTTGAGATTTTTTTTTTCTATTGGGTACATTTTAGTTAAGAAGTCAATTTTTGTAGTTTAATTTGCAAAGAGGTTTTTTAAAAATTATGATCAGTTATTAAATTCTATCAAATACTTTTTCTTCAACAGTTAAGGTGATCATATATTTTTCCTCTTTTTTCTATTTGTTAGCAAATTACATTGAGTGTTTTATTAATGTTACACCAAAATTGAAACCCAAGGTAAATTCAATTTAATTGTAATGTATTGTCTTTTTAAACTATTATAGATCCTTATTTGATGACATTTTGTTTAGGAGATTGGTACTTTTGTTTATGAGAGAGCTTGGCCTATGATTTTCCTTCTTTTACTTTTTTTGGGTTAATGTCTTCATTTTAGCTTAGGTATTAAGGTTATGCTGACTTCCTAAAATACGCAGGGAACTATCCCTTCTGATAAGGGTTTCTTTTACTTCAGAAAGGCATTGATGGTAGGGGTACATCTTCTTAATCTTTGAAAGGCGGAGGTGTTTTAAATAATTCATCTTTGGCAAGGCTAGACCTAACTGTTGTAATATTTACCAGGACCTTCTTTCTTGGCAAGCCATGAACTTCAAATTTTAACCCCACTCTAAAAGTCTGTTACCCTTTCAGACTCTCGGCACTTTGTTCCCCTTGGCCTCCATACTTCTAGGCTTCAAGGCTGTTTGGTTTCTGTATTTCTAGGCCATGATTTATAAATCAACAGATGGCTTCAGGCTAAAAGCTGCACCAAATGCTGGGCTCATTTCCACACTTTGCTTCTCTATGAGATCTTGGTTTTTCACATCCTCACTGATGCCATCACATAGATGTTTTTTAAATTGCATCCAGCTATTCTAATTGTTCTTAGTAGGAGTGCTGATTTGATAATCTTTCTGCCATATATAAGGGCAGAGCGGCCAAAGACATCTTCAGGTGAAAAAAACTTAGTCATGCAACTTAAAGTGATATCAGATGTATCAGACTGGCAGCTCAGTCACAGATGACTCACTGGGCTAGACTGTATCTAGCTAAGAGTTTTTGAAAGAGCCTAGAGTTTCTGGGGAGCTCCTGAACCAGCCCTGAGCAGTCTAACTCGAGGTTATCACTTTGGGAGAAATAGGACAAATAACCTTATCTTGCAAGGAGTGAAATTATGGCTATAGGTTTGGGCTTAAAAAGGTAAATTTGAGGAAATTAAAAGTGATATTATACATCTTTACTTTCTGGGGAGCAAGTCAATGAAGCAAGTTACCTCTAGAAGTACACAAACTTATAACCAAACTCAAGAAGAGTTCAAATCCATGCAATAATGATTGACATCAGTTAATGTTTAATAATAAAAATGTTGGTTAGATAATGTACTCTCCTCACTATTTAGATCAAACGTGAGTAAACCTGTCTTCTTAATTTGTGTTTACATGCTACATTCAATACTAACCTGACTGAAGCCAGTATTATGCCTGAATTATGCTGAGTCTTCTGTTTTATATCAGTACCATGTGGTAACCGATGAGTCTTCTGTTTTAAATAAGTCAGTATAGCGTGGCACCTGTGCCTCAAAGGAGTAGGGTGCCAGCCCCATATGCCAGAGGTGGCAGGTTCAAACCCAGCCGCAGCCAAAACTGCAAAAAAGAAAATCTGATTTTTTTTCTCTTTTTTCCAATAGTTAAAATAGTAATAAAAATCAAATGCTTGTAAAGCACAAAAAAGCCAGTAGAACTATAATATTCATATTTGCTTCTATATATAGCCAAACTATACTTTGCTATAGTAAATCACCTTACATTTTTAAAGTTCCAATTTTGAGAGCCACAGAAGAGATTTCTTTCATCCACAACTTTGCTGCTATAACCGCCAATAAAGCATTAGAGAAATTAGTGTCAGGGATTAGCCAGATGGGTTTTGTATGCCAGCTCAGTTGTTTTCATAGCTCAATGTATCATACCCTCAGCTCTCCCTTGCTGATGGGCTAATACACATAAGGCAAAAGTATTTTATCTGAAATCCAGGAGACAGCACTGAACAGGGCATGGTCATTGGTTATTCCTGGTTAACTTTAAGTTCTTAGAGCTGGTGGTCTCATCTGAGATTCAAACCTTACTGTGGAAAGAAGGACTGCTTTGTTACTATACTTTAAGAAAAGTGACCAAAATGTGTTTCAGAGTCATGTTTAAAAAAAGAAAAAGAAACAAACACATAGATAGACATCTTCCAGTAAATCATGTACTACATTGTTAAATGGAGAAAATTATATGCTCCTAATTCTTTAAGTAGGAATGGATTTGCACTTTTTCAGTTACGGGCACAGATTTGGTTCATTCTCACATTGTGTTCAACATCTTTTAATCAAAGATTAATTATCCATAGTTAATGATTACAGGGGAATTTAATATATGGCTCTGGCTTTTTGACCTTCATGCCCTATTTAACAGAGCTAACTGTATATTTCAGACTGGAAAATTTGCACTCCCACTCACATCCCAGTCTTGAGGGAAAATATGAATTTTTGTTACTTGATAAAAAGGCCACCAACACAAGTATTAGACTAGCTGAGAACTGGCATATATCCTATCATATAACCTTATGGGTCTCAGATTACCATCCTTTAAAATTAGCTGGAAGAATTGGATGATTTCAAAGAACATGGTTAGAGTGATTATCAATCTACCCAAGACCTTGGACTTCATGACTCTACTCAGCAAACACCCTTTACACACTTAATTTTTGTCAAGTTATGTTTTAGACCCTGAGACCACAAAAAAAAAAAAAAGAAAAAGAAAAAAAAGAAAAGAAAAGAAAAAAGAAAAGGTCATCTCGGCCTATTCATACCCTTGGTGGACTGTATGATTCTTCAACAAACATCTGCTTTTCTCTGCAGCCAGCTTGGGCAAGGAAGATCCTTACTTCCCTGTGCCGTTCATGTTGGGCTTGGACAATGGAGTGTGAACTGACCTAAGTGCACCACATCTGAGCAGAATGTAAACATCCTGGCAAGCTTTGCCTTGGATTCTTGCTCTCTTATTATCTGCTATATGAAGTGTCCCTCCAGTTGGCCCTCAGTATGAGATTATATGGAGCATACCTAAGCTTGATTTCAGTTGACTCCAGGTTAGTTCAGCGAAGTCACATTAATTCACAGACCTGAGAGCCAGAATCAAATATTTGCTGTTGTAAGCCATTGAGATTTTTTCGTTTCTTGCTGCATTAGAAGCTGACTGATATAGTAGCTTGTTCTAGTAGGGAAGAAATGTCATTTTCTTACAAACAATTTTAATGTAATATGAAGAGATCATCTTAAGACCTTTCAAGATCTTAATTCAGACTAGTTTACTGCTACATTATTTTATTTAATTCCCAATGTGGCTATTTTCTCCACTTTATAGTTGATGAACTTGAGACTCAGACAGGATTATTATTGGCCTCAAATCAACAGTGTTAACTTTAATATTAAATCCTAGTTTTCAGGTCAGGTTAAATGCTATTAAAACTGCATAGTTGTTCTAATTTTGAGCCCTCAAAATTACAAGAAATCTTTTGTTTTCTGAGATAATAGAATTATTTTCCTACAATAAAATTTAAACAGTTTCTAGTACATTACCACCTTAAATAAACCCCACATATCCCTTGGCACAAATATTGAGAATTTAAATCACTTGTTGCTTTTGCAAGTGGGCATTAACACTAATTTTAGGAAGAGATTTCTGTTTTCTAAATAGTTTAGTTTTTTTGGCATGAGGCTGCATGTTTAAAAAAAAACAAAAGAAAGAGGTGGTGCCTGTGGCTCAAAGGAGTAGGGTTCTGGCCCCATATGCTAGAGGTGGCGAGTTCAAACCCGACCCGACCAAAAACTGAAAAAAAAAAAAAGAAAAGGAAAATGATCCATTATATTTTTCTAATATCTTCTGTATGCCATTCTGTTAAGAATAGGTACACCATCAATTCTCAGTAGGGGTACTGCTGGCGTTCTGAGATGATAGTGCTTCATTAAGTCAGAATGTTTCATGGAAATTGAGTATTATTTGGCATCTCTGGCTGGAACTCACTAAAAGCCTGGAGCATTCCCCAAAAATTGACAACCAGAAACCACCTCCATGCATTTCCAAATGCCCTCTAGAGAGCAAACCACCCTCAGCTGGATACCTAAACCTCTTAGGAAGAAGGACTAATTTTTAAAACTGTATCTGTTTATTATCTAGTTACAGATAATGATCTCTAGGCTATTTATAAGTTATAGTGAAAGTGTTTTTTCCAAAGCAATTGAGGTTAGTATCTTTACCTTCCCCCACAAGCCTTTTACAAGCTATAAAATGCAAGTTTAATATTTTTCAAATTCTCTTTTGCTTAGGCAAATGAAGTAGTTACCTGAACTGGTGCATATACATACACGCCATTTTGGTGATTCTGTTACATAACTTTCTTTCTTGTCTTTTTCTTTCTTTCTTTTTGTTTGTTTGTTTGTTTGTTTATGTTTTGTTATGCAGGTCCAGGCCAAGTTTGAACCCACCACCCCTGCTGCACAGGGCTGGCATTCTAGCCACTGATCTACAGGAGCCCAGTCCAGAACTTCCTTCAAGAAATGAATCTACTTTAGATAGTTGAGGCATTGAATTTCAAGTATGTAATATCAAAACTCTTAATTAATGAATTAAGTTTTCCCTCTTCAGTAATTTCAGAATTGTCCAGTAAAAACAAACAAATCTCCTATCACTTCTCTAATCTTAAACTCCAGTCCTACAAATGAACAATGTGAATAAGGAAAAATAGAATGAACAAATGAAAACGTGAACAAGTTAGATTTGACAAATTACACTTCAATTGGTAATGACAAGACACTACACAAAGGTTTGCTTTCCGAATGTCTACATGAAATCTCCATTCATCCCACAAAGCCACTGTCACATAGTGATTGCATATTATAAAAAGCACCATTACTTGTATAGTTTAAAAAAATTCTATAAAACTGAACTACTGCCTTAGTAAACTCTCATCTACAAATCTTTTTTAAAAATAAGCATTTCAGGAAACACAAGCCTATGTGCACAGACATCAATAAAAAATAGAAAACTAGGCGGCACCTGTGTCTCAAAGGAGTAGGACACCGGCCCCATATGCTGGAGGTGGAGGTTTCAAACCCAGCCCCGACCAAAAACTAAAAAGAAAAAAGTAGAAAACTTACCATTCATCTTTGACTTGAAGAAATGCCAGTAGAGTCTTCAACACACCAACATCCAAGCCCAGAGTGTTATGATTCCAGGACTCTTATTATATACTGAAATGTCTAGAAACATTTTTCTTCCAGATTATTTGTCTTTAATACTTAGTTTTGAATAAAGTTTAATAATTCTTAAGTAGAAAATTTTCAATATTAAGGGACTTACCATGCTCATGGCTGGGAAGAATCAACATTGTTAAAATTTCCATACTACCCAAAGCAATTTACAGATTTAAGGCAATCCCTATTAAAGCACCATTGTCATACTTTAAAGAACTTGAAAAAAATAGTACTTCGTTTTATATGGAATTAGAAAAAACCTCGAATAGCAAATACATTACTCAGATATAAGAACAAATCGGGAGGTATCACATTGCCAGACTTCAGGCTATACTTTAAATCTATAGTGATCAAAACAGCATGGTACTGGCACAAAAACAGAGCAGTAGATTTATGGAACAGAATACAGAACCAAAACATGAACCCCACTACTCATCGTCATTTGATCTTTGACAAGCCTATCAAAAATATTCAGTGGGGGAAAGACTCCCTCTTTAACAAATGGTGCTGGGTGAACTGGCTGGCGACCTATAGAAGACTGAAACTGGACCCCCACCTTTCACCATTAACACAAATTGATTCTCACTGGATAAAAGATTTAAACTTAAGACATAAAACTATAAAAAGAGAGTGCAGGGAAAACCCTTGAAGAAATCTACCTGGGAGAATATTTTATGAGGATCCCCCGGGCAGTTGAAACAACACCAAAAGTACATTACTGGGATCTGATCAAACTAAAAAGCTTTTGCATAGCCAAGAGCACAGTAGGTAAAGCAAACAGACAACCTTCAGAATAGGAGAAGATTTTTGCAGGTTATATTTCTGACAAAGGTCTGATAACTAGAATCTACAGAAAACTCAAACTAATCAATAAGAAAAGAATAAATAACCCTATTTCTATGTGGGCAAGAGACTTGAATGGAAACTTCTCTGATGAAGACAGGCATGTGGACTACAAACACATGAAAAAAATGCTCATCATCCTTAATCATCAGATAAATGCAAATCAAAACTATTTTGAGATATCATTTAACTCCGGTAAGATTAGCCCACATCACAAAATCCCAAAACTACAGATGTTGGCGAGGATGAGGAGAGAAGGGATGGCTTCTACACTGCTGGTGGGAATGCAAGCTAATACAACCTTTTTGGAAAGAAGTTTGGAACTAAAAGCAGACCTACCATTTGATCCTGCAATTCCTCTACTAGGTATATACAAAAATTATTTTACCACAAAGATATTTGCACCAGAATGTTTATTGCAGCCCAATTTATAATAGCAAAGACATGGAAACAGCCCAAGTGCCCATCGACCCATGAATGGATTAACAAATTGTGGTACATGTCCACTATGCAGCCATAAAAAAGGAGACTTCACATCTTTTATGTTTACCTGGATGTAGCTGGAACATATTCTTCTTAGTAAAGTATCTCAAGAATGGAAAAAAAAGTATCAAATGTACTCAATACTACTATGAAATCAATATATAACCACCTACACACTCATACCAATGGCAAAACCTGATTATAGTCCAGAAAGTAGAAGGGAAGAGGAGGGAAGGGGGGACATGGGAGGAGGTAGGGTATTTGGGGGGAAACTCACCTAATGTGCATGATGCAATGGTACATTTCAAAACTATTAAGAAATGAGTATAATTGTGATGGATGTGTTACTTAGTTCAATGTAAGCATTTCACATTGTATATTAAAGCAGTACCCTGAACCCCATATATGCATCGATGTACTAAGTTAGGATTTAAGAAAAAACAATTTAAAAAATTGCTTAGTACCTACTGTGTACTAAGAACTTTGCTGGGTGTATCGGATATACAGACAAATGAAATATGAACTATACCTTGAATATGTTTGAAAAATGGAGAGATAGATATATAATCAAATAATTTAATACATGTCCTCAGTATAATAATGAAATACAGTGCAGCCATGAAGTTCGAGTGCAATTTAAAATAATGTGCACTTCAAAACTGCACACGAACTTTATGGCTACCCTGTATATTCTAAGTGGATGGAAGTGACCACTTTTTCATAAGTGGGCCTAAACATGTTTTCAAATAATTGTGGCTCTATTTTTCTATCTTGACTGCAAAGATTCTTGTAAAAGATACACAAATTATGTGGTGTTATGCCCAGAGAATCACTACTTTACTTTCTTGAAATAATAGCCTTTGTGCATCTGAGTGAATTCATAGAGGGTACTCAGGTGTATAAGGCAAAATCAATCCAATAAACAGATACCGCACAGTAAGTAAAAAAACAAACTTTAATATAAAGAATTACTGTCTATATGGGATTAGAGTAATAGAAGATTGACTATCAAAGAAGTAAAGAGAACTCTAAAGAATTCAGGAATCACAGATACAAGGAGCACCCCATAGGGCTAGGATGGGGCACCCAGAAAGAGGAATTTTCTCTCCCTAAGGGCTAAGATACAGACTATCTTAGTGACTCAGGGACACTATCACTGCATAGTGAAGGATTTCTGTGATGCTGAGCTTGTTGAACTTGCTAGAAATCTTCTCTCTGAGATGCTGGGGGGAGCCATTCAAAGGAAGGTACCATGCCTTGTAATTCATTGCAGTGTTGCCTGAGAGGATGTTGGAGGAAGCTACTGGCTTTTGAGTGCCACTGGCTTCCATATGCTGCAGGAGCCAGGTGCTAGAGGAGCCAGTTCACTGTAGGAACTGTTTATTATAGGTGTCAGGTGATGGAGCACTGCAGGAACCTGATGCTGGAGCAACTGGGTGCTGTAAGAGCCTGAGAAGAGCAGCAGGCTAGAATCACAAGGAGAACAATACCCTTTCTCCTCCAATGACTCTCCATCTCCCTCCACTTACAAAGCTTAACATTGTGCCAACTGGCAAAAAAGGAAAATGAAAAGGGCCCATATCCATTTTTACAGAACAGGCTATGAAGGATGGATTTCAAACTTTGAGGCAAATAAATTGGTAACTGATGTAACAGGATAAATTTTTATGACTTTCTCTATAATAGATCATCTCTTCAAAATTCACATCATAGTTCAATGTTCATCTCTTATGTTCTGTTGATGATGTACTGATTTTATTATTTTCAATATTTGTTTTAAACATTTTTGATATTTCTATTTCAACATTTCTCTTGACTATTTGAATTCTGAAACATGTGTGGCTTCAATGTGCTGTTTTCCTGCCCTAATAGAACAATGAAATTTTGTGGTTTTCTATTTACATATTTCTGGATTTGTGGGTCCTTGGTTAGCTAGTCCAGCATCTCACCGAATCTTTCCATAACAACTCAGCCACCATTACTTTCTCTGGTCCCTCTCTTTTCACTATAAGCTATAGTATAGCCTCAGCCTTCATGATAATCCAAGGAGTCCAGGATTTCCTCTAAGTGAGAGTTAGAATTAGTTTTATAATCCCTCAGGATCAATTATGATATTCCAGAAGTGTTACATAGAATAGAAAACATTTCGAATGTGGTGTCTGGCATACTATTGATATAAGACAAATTTACTCCCAATCATCAAGATACTGTATATTTCCTGGCAGTTGAATTTCAGGCTTTTTGGCTCTATAGACTTTCTGTTTCTTGGTTTTGAGGAAGTTTAGCAGGTGATATGATGTAGTGTGGCGTCACTTATGTGTTTGAAGCCATATTGTGACCTAGATTTCAGTGATGGAAAAATGGGACTGTGGACCCGCAGTTGGCAACTTGATTGAGAAAGACTTTCATCAAACATAGAGCGCAAGTTATTAATGTCTTAGGAGAGGGAAGATGGTAGTCCTTAAAAAGAAACAGAGTGAAGTAAATGCTGAAAGAACCAAGGAGCAAGTGAACAATGATCAGTGACTAAGTATGAAAGGACATTCTGGAAACTGGAATCCAACAAAGGCTGGAGGAACTGTGGACTTGAGCCTAACCTCCCCTTCAGCATTATTTCCAATCCTGTGGTAGTGTTCATGTATTTGGAAAGAACTGAGACTTTTGTAAAACCTTTTAGCAGTGACACATAATCTGAAGAATTCATGCTTGCCACATAGTTTTATTTTTTGATCGTTGTGCTAATAATATATTTAAAAGTCCACTATGAGCCAAGTGTTTTGATATTACCATTTAAACCAATATTTACCACCACTTACAAGATGCAGGTTATAATCATTTTTTATGAGAAAATTTAGTCTTACAAAGCACAGGTAACTTGATGTGGTAAGTTCGGGGCCAAGTTTGGGACCTGGGTATGAGCTCCATGCAGGCAAAACGTCATGGATATTTTGTTCACTTAGTATCCCTAGTCACTTGATAGATGCTCAGTAAATATTTGTCAAATAAATGAATGATTCCCATATCTGAATGCTTCCCATTCCATTCATTATTTCATATTGATGTTATTTAAGAGTTTGGGCCATGGTCTTCCTGTATCTGGATAGCAGATATTCCAATGGGTTCTGAGAGTAGAAAAATATTAGATGAATATCATAGTTTTGGACGGTGAGCTGGAGATTCCTGGAGGAATGGGCAATTGACTAGGTTGGCATTTAAATTGTATAGAAGCCATGACAGACCTATGGAGAGACATCATCATCTTAGCAAATGGTTTTGTCCTTCCATTTAATAGAGCTTTTTTGTTTTATTTTGTTTTTAGATACAGGGTCTTGCTCTGTCATCCAGGCTGGAGTAGAGTGGCTTGGTCTTAGTTCTCTGAAGCCTTGAGTTCCTGACCTCAAGCAACCTTCCTCACTTGGCATTCTAAAATGTTAGGATTACAGGCATGAGCTACCATGCCTGACCATTTAATACAAGAATCTTTAACCTAGGAAGTATAGAGCCCAAGTGCAGGGGATGGCGGAAGTTTATGTGAGTTTCTCAGGAAGTATATTGATATTGAAATTGCATGCAAAATTGTGTTGTGTATTTATTTTTCTGGGAAGAGTGTCCACAATTTTAGGGCTCTGTGACACTAAAAAGATTAATAGTGTTCATCAGGAATACTTATCATCTAAATTCTAGTAAATAGGTGTTTTTGTGTAATGTTGGAATTATAAAGAGCATTCTTTCTGTTGGTTTTTTGTTAAGGGAGACATTTGATTTTCTCCTACAAACAATGGATTTTAAAGTGCTTTGGGTTGTAGTTGACATTTCTGAGCATAGGCCTAGGGCATGTATCTCTACTGACAAGCCTAAGTCACTTATTACACTGAAGCACAGAAGAGAATATTAATAAATTTTAAATTCACTTGGAGTAGGATGCACATAAGCTGCTCTCGCCTTCCGACCACCCAAGCTGCCAGTTACTTTGAATGCTTTTCCTTGTTCCTTCATGTTTTGGATCCAAACTAGCTAAATCAGGGTCTTTTAGAGGTTTTCTCTAAATAAGCTAGTGAGCCTTTACCTATTTCTAAACAAAACCCAAATGCCTGCCTAATTTTGGCAATCAAAACACCATGGCTGCTAGCAAGTTTGCTTCTGCTTTGATCTGTGATGTGTATGACAATATATTTTTTGGCTGCTCTAAAGCAGACTTCCAATTAGATCCAAATGTGTCAGACAGACTCGGAGAGGGTGCTAGTGGCCAAGTTTCCATTAGTGGTTTCTACTGATTGATGCTTGCAGCATTCTGTTCATGTAGAAATAGAAACCCATTCTCCTCTTTAATCTTGGGGTTGGGAGTTGAGGTAATGAGAAGGAGAAAGTCCTAGAACACAATTAAATCTCTTTGTATCTCTCAACTTTTAACTTTTGTTTTTCCTTTAACACAGGACGGACTTAGACTATTAGGAAGTTGTGATTTTCTTGTTCAGACAGGAGCATGCTTTTCATTTTCTCAGACATAGAAGGATGGAGGGAAAAGGAAAGAAAAACACATTTACAGACAATCGGCTCCGTGCCTGCAACTGTGTGAGACGCTTTCACGTGTGACCTCATCCAGTTCTCTCTCAATTCTGGAAAATAGGGATTAGTACTGGCATACTGCTGCAGAAACTGCAGTTCAGGGAAGAAAAATACATTCTTCTGTATTGTGAACGTTGTAAGTGGCAAAACCAATTCAAACAGGCGTCTGTTGGTTTCAGCAACTATTTCCTCTCCACTGTATAATGATGCAAGTGATTACAGTGTTAATCTCTCTAGTACCAGAAAAGAGCTTTACGAAAACCTCGAGTGCATAATGGGAATGGGAAGTCTTCTAGTCTGAACAGCTTCCTCAGATGGGCAGCTCACCTGGGAGGCACCATAGACCAATGCAAAAAAAAAAAAAAGGCCAGAACCTAATTTCTAGATTTCAGACTTTGCATTAACTCTTATAAATGAGCTGGAGTTCTCCCAGCCCTACCCTCAGTCCTGGGCTGTACTTTGAAACCAGAGCATTGTTCTGAGAAATAAACTGTGCCAAAGGAAAGAATGTAGGAGAAAAAAGAAAGCAAATCTCTTTGCTTCATAATGTGTCATATTATCTGCACTTGGATTGTCATTGGTACCCGCCAGAAGGCTTCTGTCCCTCTTTTAAGAAGGATCTTAATGACAGTTCATAGGGCCTGACTTTCATTTGTGGTACCAATTAATTCTGGAAACTCAAAAGTGCTTTCATTTGAATTTATGTTTACATTATTTTCGTTCTCCCTCTTACTTATTTTTTAGGAATGTCATTTTATGTTTGAGATTGCTTTACACAAAGGTTGGTGACATACACTTCAGTACAGCTCTTTAGGTAAGGTAGGTTTATTTAGTTGTGGTAAACAGTTTAGAGTAGAGGTTGGTAAACTTTTTAATAAAGCGCTGTACAGTAAATATTTTAGGTTTTGTAGGCCATGTGATCTCTGGGGTAATAACTCAACTTGGCTACAGTACGGTAGTGTAACGGCAGCTATAGATAAAAGGTAAATGAATGAGTGTGGTTGTATTCTATAAAACTTTATTTACAGAACCAGGAGAGAGGCCAGATTTGGCCTGTGAGCTGCCGTTTGCCAAACTTGGCCCAGAAAATATCTCGGGTTTTTCTATGTGTGTGACACCCACTACTAAGTGCACAGTAAGAGCTCAATAAATGTTTTTTAGTAACTGAACGCACATGTAAAGGAACAACAGAACTCTTTCCAGGTTTTATAACTAGCAACTGTGTTACAAATTAAGAAGGGAATTGGTAGAGTAGGCTCAATCTACAGCTGGAAGTTTAAACCAGGAGGCGTTAGGGTCTCCAGAGGCTGTGGGTGAGTTTTCATGTAGAATTCAAGCTTCGACTCTACTTAGAGTTGCATTTTCTGAGCTCTTTTTGTCCATGCAAATTTGTATTACCTTGTTATTTATCTTAAGGAAAGATGTTTCTTTCAAAGACAATAATGTTAATTTCTACTGTGTCAGATAAAGTTCTCCCGGTTGCAATAGTTAGAAAACCCAATTCAAACAGGTTTACACAACACTGGGAATTTCTTGGCCGATGAAACAGGAAAGTTTAGATGTTAAGCAGGTTCTTGGCAAGCTCGATTCAGTCACTTAAATTTACCTCTTTGTTCTACTTGCAACTTGGTCATCTTCGTCATCAGGCTTTACTCTGTCGGACACCCCTGTAGGTCTTTTGTGCTTGGGAATGGCAGAGTAGGGAAAATGAATTCCTACTGTGGCTGATTAAAGAAACAGCATAGATAAGAATGGACTAGCACGTGTCCTGGCTTGACGATGGGGGAGCAGGAGGAAATTAAGCTAGTCAATTGAGTATTTGGCAGTCTTGAAAATTCGAAACAAAGCAGAGAGCCTGTACATTCTGGGGAAAGGAACATCTCTGGGATGTGCAAGCACCTAGCAGGTGGTCTTAGCTCAAGCTTGATTAGAATCACTGGAGTGTCAGGGGAAGGAGGGGGAAGAGAAGGATGGAAGGATAGGCAGGGAAGGAGCAATTCTGAAGACACCAGAAGGAGTCAGCTTTTATCTCCAAGATGGCTGGAGATAAATGGAAGAGATAAGGTAAAATAAGATAAGTGGAAGTTTTGAGCAAGGAAGTGACCAGATTAAAATGTTAGAAAAATTACTCTGCTTTGTGGAAGGAGGATCAGTGAGAAGCAGGGTAAAAAGCAGTGCACCTGATACAGTCAGCAGGATGTAGGGTAGAGATAAGGGGAATAAATGGGAGTGGAAGGGTACAAGAGCCACATTGATGGAACGGACCTCCTGATGTGGGGAGAATGACTCTGGGCTTCTGTTTCAGCATGGGGGTACATGGTGGGGCCCAAGGCTGCAAGAGCAAACAACATGCTTCTATGCATTGGAGGCCATGGACGTGCGAGTCTAGGGTGTGTTGGGTATTTTTCCAGATATGCTGGATGAGGAGGACCTGCACAGAGGTGACAGTCCCCAGGCAGTATCCCAGTTGCTCAAGTCAGGGTGGGGTCCACACAAAGGTCTGTGACAACTTCACACAAGTGGCCCAACTGCCTCTGAGGAGAAGTGAGTAGCCCTGGCCAGATCGAATTCAGATGTAGCCACAGAGCCCTGGGCTTCCTCAGCCTCTTCAAATACGCAGGGCAATGTGTCCCTGTTGTCTGGCCTCCTTTGGTTCCTCTTACTAATGCAACACATTTTAAGTGTCAAAGCCATTGCCAGTTCTGAAGAGAAAAAAAATCTCTCTCTTGTGCTTTTGTAAAGATCCTGGCAGCGAGATTTACCAAATGCAAATCCCTTAGGCACCCTGGCAGTGAGGGCACAGAGCTTTGTATCCATCTGTGACTCAGCCAGGTCCCACAAAGAGCATTCACCAAACCTGCAGGGGGAGAAAAAGAATTGGAAGGAATTTCATCATTGTCCTGGCCGTGGGAACTTAGGTCAGGAACATTGTTCCAGCCACTGCACAAGGGCTTCCAGCATTGCTTGTTGGATAGTATCATGCGATAACTTGGTGACGATAGCGGTCACAGGTCCAGCCTGTGAGTGCCCATTGGAGGTGGATGCTTGGAAAGCAGTGTAGGCAGTTATGACTTTGTAGGATACCATCCTTTTCCCAGGGGCTCAGCTCAGCACCCCTCCAAAGGTCTAACTGCAAAGGATTGTGGGTGGGAGGCAAATCCAACATGGGACTGAGTAGACATTGGTTATTTAGTTAGAGAACACTTATAGATCATGGCAAGCAGGATTCTAGTTGAAATGCAGTGTCATTCTCATTTGAGATCCAGGAAGTCTTTGTAAGTTTCAGCCTCAGTGAGTTGCTTTTCAAGTATAACCAGTCCTTACACCACCACTAATATCACTACTGTTGAATTGGGAGTGCAGCTTTAGGCAAATCCGGAGAGAGAGAGAGAGAGAGAGAGAGAGAGAGAGAGAGAGAGAGAGAGAGAGAGAGTGAGAGAGGAGAGAGAGCGCGCAGTGGAAAAGAGCACTTTTCTGTCTTTTAACTTCTCTTTTCTGGGTCTTTCTTTCTTGCCTACTAAAATGCTCTCTCCTAATATTATGGCAAAGAAAGAGGTCCCTGGGACCTGGTTTTACACACATGTGCACAATTTGGTAAGGAGAATTGTGTTCAATCCAGTTCAACAGCCCATATTGAATGCTTGCTATTTATTTTTATTTTTTTCTTATTTTTTATAAAATTTCAGATTAATGTGAAGGTACAAATAGGTTACAATGTTTGGATTTGTTAGGGGAGGAGGAAGGGAGATTGGTGTGCTCCCACTTAACGGGCACAATGTAAGGGCACCTCCTGGGTGTGGGACACAACAATAGAGAGTCTACCTAACAGAAGAGGGGTATTAAAAACAAGCCACGCTCCATGGTCCTAAAGCGCTCACAGTCTTCAGGGAAAGACAGGCATCTTTTAAAGTAATTGTTAACACAAATAGGACTGTAGTGAGTGGAAAAGTATAAACAAGATAAAGAGACATGTAGAAATATTCTGATTGGAGACATAGGGGGGCTTTGGGAAGGAACAGATATGGAGGGAGAGATGGAATAAGAGAGCGTCGAAGAGGAATGTTGCAATTAATAGTTATGATTAAGAAAATGCTATGAGGGCTATCTCTCACAGTACGATCAAAATGTTTCTGATTGTATATGAAGCACATTCTGCCCTATGATTGCAAAAAATAAAATAAAATAAAATAAAAATATATTGCTGATATTATAAAAAAAAATAGTTATGGGGCAAGCTATGGTTCAATAGTCCTTGGAATATTGCAATAAACAGCTATGGTTCAAGTAGAGAAAACTGTGTTTTCAAATTTCTTTCCTTCTTTTTTGAGACAGAGCCTCAAGCTGTCACCCTGGGAAGAGTGCTGTGGCATCACAGCTCACAGCAACCTCTAACTCCTGGGCTTAAGCGATTCTCTCATCTCAGCCTCTCAAGTAGTTGGGACTACCGGCACCCTCCACAACACCCGGCTATTTTTTGGTTGTAGTTGTCATTGTTGTTTGGCAGGTCTGGGCTGGATTTGAACCCACCAGCTCTGGTGAATGTGGCTGGCGCCTTAGCCGCTTGAGCTACAAGCGCCCAGCCTGTGTTTTCAAATTTCAAGGAAGAAAAACTCTTCATTTGGTTCCGGGTCTCTGTGGAAATCCTTGAACAGTGAGAGATAGACAAGGCACTAGAATGTTCTGAAAGGAAGCATCACAACATAACACTCTCTTCCATAGTTAGAAAAGTTTAACACCTGACTAAGAGTCTGAGACAGGCTAACCAGGGTTTCGCTGAGGGTGGGGGATTCCCCAGGAGCAAAAGCCTCTGACCTTCACAGTTAAATGGCTCAGCCAGAGAAGTAGAAGGGTGGAGTTCTTCCTGGTCTGTCTTTCCTTAGTTAATATTTATTGAGAGTCCTTCCTGGATGCTACGGAAACCCCCTGATCACGAGGAATGTGCAGTCAGATGGAGGAGATACAGAAGTTGATTTTATTGCTTAAAACATGAAACTGACATTTTTGGGTGATCCGTAAGCATTTCTATTAAGCCTCTATGCTTATACAAGCCATGACAAGAACAGGCCTTCATGAAGTCTTGCTTTATGTATTTTTTGAGACATGTATTTTTGAAAACTTGAAGAAATTATACATTCACCTCATTTTGATTCAGTGTCTGCCTCTGGAGATGATTCAGTTGGAGTGTTATGTGGTATTTTTGGAGTCAAAAAAGCCTATCTCAAAAAAATAGAGGCACACAGAGATGATCCTATAAACTGTATAGTGGAGGTGGTGGGAAGTGTGGTAGGTGGACAGGGCAGGAATTCCCATTTATTGAATAACTTTATCTATTGGGCACTATTCTGGGTACTTTATAGGTGATATTTTAGTCTTCTAGATGCCCTGAATTAAATATCTCTATATAATGATGAAGAAACAAACTCTAAGTGGGTAAATTACCTGAGGCCCACCTGCTCAGCCATGAGGCCAGAATCCAGGGCTTATAGTAGCTGCTCAGCTGCTCCCAGAGAGTCCTGCTCTATCCCCAAACAAACAGTGCTGCTCTTTCTTTGTGTTAGTCCCGGGAAAGGAGAAAGTGCAGACAGTATTATCCCATCAGCAACCTTGTCGCTGCCAGGCTAACACTTCTCAAACTTTTTTTTTCCGGCACTGTAGCAAAAAATGCATTTTACAGCAAGACTCAGTACAGTTTTATTTATAAAATTTCAAAAGTTTAATGAAACAATTCTTACCTTTACTAAGTGGGAAGTGCTATGGATTTCTGTTGAAGTAATCTGTTCTATTAGTTTAATTTTAAAAACTGCTAATCTGATCCCAAGTTTGCAAATTGGGGTGGCCTGCACAGTGAACACACTCTTTGGTAGTAACAGATTGGAGATTTGTTTCTAGCTTTGGACAAAGGGATTTTGACAACCTCTTTTCTCTTCTGCATGTACCCCTTTAGATAAGGACTGGACATTACCCTTTCATGACTAATTTTTTCCATAACGGCTGTTTGATTCTATTGTCCATAAAGAAAGCAGTAATATTATGTGGCTCCAAGAACCTTTACCTTTACTTGTACATGGGGAGACACCCCATAATATATATAATATATTTACCTTCCTGTGGACAAAGGTCTCTAAAGTAGTCCTAGATCACAAGGGAATTTCGAATGTGAGGAAGCTGATCATGTCTGATTTTGAAACATCTTTCCCTTGTCTAGGTCAAGATTAGAGATTTTCCCTCATGACTCCTGTCTGCGAGTAAAGAGAGCTTTTAAAACAGCTCCCTTTTACTTCAAACACTGCAATTTTTGCCAGATTTGAGGTCACTAGGGCCATTCCACATAGTGTTCAAGAGGGTCGGGGACAGAGGCAATGTTTGGTGAGATGGGCTTTGTGGTCCCATCTGCTCTGGGAGGCTGTCACCTGGAGATCACACTTCCCAGATCTGTGGGAAGGAGCCTATGGGAACAATCTTTTGGAAGCCACTTTGTGTGCTTTGAAGTACAAGGCAGGTAGCAATTATTCCTATTAGATGTTATTCCTATTAGATGTGGTGCTGAGTAAGAGAAAAGCCTTTATCCTGATTGTAAAAGATGGTTACACACGTATACAAGCTAGCCCCTGGGCCTCTGGAAGCCAGGGTGTGCCTACACAGCAGTGAGCCCTGCACAGAAGAATCTCTCAACCCCAGGTGCCGAGAAGTCCCAGGACAGCAGCTGCCTGCACTCTCACCTTTGTGCTGATAACATTTCCTGATATGTCCATGACTGCAGACATTTTCTCTGGGTAAGGGATTGTTATAATTGAGGAACTTCAAGATGAAGAGTACCCACTCAATGATTAGCAGAGACATGAGATGAAGATAAAGATTTTATTACTTCCAGTGTGGGGGATACACAGCACGCCCAGAGTCCAAACACACAGAGATCAGGGAGCACATGAAGAGAGAGGGAGGGAACCTATGGACCAAAGACTTTCCTGAGTCTAGGGTATTATCCAAGCAGGCTTCCTGATGGGAGTCTTAATTGGTGGGTTTAGTTAGAAGTGGTCACTGTTACATATTTGCCTAGTCCATGCAAATGGGTTGTAGGGGTCAGCAGGGGCCAGTTCATAATTTGTATCTAGCTGTCCCATAGGAAAGTGTTCAGCGGGAGGAAGTTGAATAAAGATGTGGCTCAACCACACTGAAGAAATGGCTGGGGGTAGGGAGGGTTGTGTAGAACTGAAAACTGTGTCAAGGGTGACTAAGTCCTTCTTCTGCTGTAAGAAAGTAAAATCTATATTCAAAATGAATGTTGAGACAACATAAAATTATACGAATTAATTTCAGGGATATAACACAGAGGGAGGCGTGGGGAATAGGGTACCCTGGAGAACGATGGCCACTTGCTCATCTCTCAGACAAATGCATTCATGTGGATGTGGGAAAGAGGTTTTTAGAGGGGCACTGCTAGGGATCTGCCCTACCCCCCAGAAGATGAGTAGTCCTTCTTAGTAGCTCTTTTTAATTCTTCTCTATCATAGGTTACCTCCTTCCCCATGTTGAAATTTTCAGAGCAGAAAGGAGTTTTGGGCTCTCCATTCTTGTTTTAGG
Organism: Perodicticus potto; assembly: GCA_963574655.1. Lineage (NCBI taxonomy): Eukaryota > Metazoa > Chordata > Mammalia > Primates > Lorisidae > Perodicticus > Perodicticus potto. The sequence goes on from CAUYRH010026234.1 coordinate 19,431, forward strand.
GCAGGGAATCTCTCCCTTGGCTTCAGGCTCTCCCCAGTAGGGAAGGACTGTCAGCTCCAGTGTGTGTGTGTGTGTGTGTGTGTGTGTGTGTGTGTGTGAGAGAGAGAGAGAGAGAGAGAGAGAGAGAGAGAGAGAGAGAGAGAAAGATCGGAGAGGGAAAGAGAGAGAGAGGGAAAGAAGGGGCCAAGTCGAGGAAGAACAGCAGCTCTGAAATGGGCCAAAGAAGAAGCCCTGTAAGAATGGTCTCATGGGGAAAATGGATATTGGATGTGTGGTGGCTTCTTTCCTCACACTATAGCCTAGAATGCACTTTAAACACAATGAGTTCTCAGGGAGGATTAAGTAATCTGAAAACAAAAATGTGGTTTTCAACCCTGATTTCTTTGCTTTGTAGAGCTCTTCTTTTCTCTTCTATTTTGGGTTTTCTTCCAAGACATTCAAGGTCTGAGGTTGAAGCTGGGATATGAGGAGGTTTCCCTGGGTCTTGCTCAGCCCAGGGTGCAATTTGTCTTAAGTATTTAGAGGAATCCAGGAAGGAGCAGTGGCCAGGGTCCGAGATGGGACGTCTATACTCAATCTCATGCTCCCACCCCCAGGAGCCAGAGCGCCACTGCTGGTTGTACATATGGAGAGTCTGAGGGCCTGGAGGAGTAGCCGGGGTCATTAGGGCATTTTATGGCAGTATCATTCTGTTCTTCAGGCTCCTTTTCCACAGCTTCCAGAAAGCTCTTAGTGTTAGAAGGAAATGGTCCTTGGACCACTGGGAGAAAGTGGTCTGTGTTTAAGTCTGAATCCTGCTTCTAATCAGCTCTGGGACCTCCGTCCACTTACTGCATGTCATTTCCCTTCTTTTACCTGTTGAATGGAAGCACTTTGTCAGTTATAAAATGGCACAAGAGTTCAAGTATTATTGTTATGTGCTGGTCCTTGCATTGTGGGTAGCCTGATTCCTGTCCAGTACCTGTATGTACACAGGGAATACTTCAAAGCCGACTTAAGGGCCAGAAAATTTGAAAATGTGGCTGCTGAGGGGCAGAGGGGGAAGAGCACAGTGTGTACATTTCACAGAGTGTGCTCTAAGGAAAGAGACCAGAGGGCAGGAAAGGGCAATGCTATCTGGGCTCATGTTAAAACCTGTGAAGGATGACTTTCTGATGCGGACTTCAAAGCTCTCTCCCTACACTGGCTTACATTTGACCCTTAGGGATTCTTTTCTTTGGGTTCCCAAAGAAATAGTGAAATAGCGTGCTTTCACCACAATTCTCATTTAAATTATTGATGTTTCTGGAAGGGTAGCGTGTTAAGCCACCTCTTCCTTTTCCTGTTCATCTTCCTATGTGACAGAGCTGCCAGGGTACAATTGGCCGCACAGGTTTATCTGGGTAGGGAAAGTTGAAAGCAGGGTAGGAAAGAAAAGAGGAAATTTAGAGACTCTTTTCACTTGTACCATTTTGCTTAGATTTCGGTTTCCCAGGGAGTTTGCTGTGAGGACAGGGAATGCGTGCCCCTGGGTGTCTGCCTGAGACTGGCATGGAGTCAGGGTGATAAACAGAGAGCTGGGTGGGCAGACCTGAATGGCACCTCTGTTCCCTCGCTGTATACTGCGGAGTGTGTTGGCCAAGCATGACGGAGACACCACATTCCAGAGCAGAGCACCCGGTGCTTCTGCAGAGAAAATGCTTTTCCTTCCTCACCTTGGGTCGGCCTGGATGCATCTGACTCCAGGGGGAAATGTGTGCCAGTGGTAATTAGTACATAACCCATCACAGTTCGCAAAAGCCTTTCAAATCCGCTATGGCATTTGGTCCTCACTCTTTTCTCTCGGGGAGATAGATGAAATTTGGACTCTGATTAGTAGAAGAGGAAACGAGAACTCGGAGATGCTTAAGGTTACTCGCTGGGAAAGTCGCGACGGTGCCTGGATCTGCAGGGCTCGGCCTTCGCACTAAATCACACTGTTGACAATGACAACGGTGGGCGCTTCTCTTGTTAGAATTACAGTTTGTTTTTACTTCTCCAGCTCTTCCTTGAGGAAAGTAACAGCCGGGAAGACCGATTCCGGGCTTGGTATGTGAAGCTTGGTCTTCCCCAGAGAGGACCCCCTGCGAACCCCGCGCGTGCGCGGCTGCTGCTTAGCAGCGGCTTTCTGGCGCCATCTACTGCTGCCTTGAGGTAATGGCGGATGCGTGGCTCTTCTTGGTCGTAGAAGTGGGACAGTCGTAGCAAAAGTGAGTTTTTAGGGTGACAGAGTTGAGTTTTTCTCAAACTAGGGTGTGTGGGTCACTGTACTTATTTAAGTGGTTTGTGAGAATTTTTTCTTTAACAATTTTCTTAGCCATTAAAAGGAATGAAATAATGTCTGTTGTAGCAACTTGGATGGAACTGGAGAACATTATCTAAGTAAAAAAAACATACCCCACATTCTCACTAATAAGTGAGAGCTAGATGAGGTGTACATAGTCATAAAGTCTTGCAAAGGACATTGGAAACTACGAAGGGGAGGATGGGAGGGAAGAGAAGAATAAAAATGTATCTATCAGGTACAACATACACTATTCTGGTGATGGTCGCATTAAAAGCTCTGACTTCAGCGTTATACAATTCATTCATGTGACAAAAACACTTATATCCCCTTCATATATATATATTTTTTATTGTTGGGGATTCATTGAGGGTACAAGAAACCGTGTTACACTAGTTGCATTTGTTGGGTAAAGTCCCTCTTACAATCGAGTTTTGCCCCCAAAAGGTGTGGCACACACCAAGGCCCCAAGACCCCACCCCCCGGGTTTTTTCTTTCTTTTGAATTTATTCTAGTTGCTTTTTGGTCAATTCTATCTTTCTGTTCTTTTCATTTTAGTACTTCTTCATGTGCCCATAAATTTTATACACTTAATTCTTCTTAAACCATCATATTTAATCTTAGAGCCTTGCCAGTACCCACCCTTTCCCTGCAACCACTTGGTTGGTCCTGCATTGGCCCTCCTGGTTTTCCTTCCTACATCTTCAACATTGAACTCTCCAGTACCAATAACTCCACAGATCTTGCTTTAGATAGTGAGCTATCTGTCTGCAATATACTGAAGGTGTGAAAACAGTACTTTTTCACTCATGTCACATATAATCTAGGCTAGACAATGGGAGTCACATGTGTAATTTTAAATTTCTTAGTAGACAAATTAAAAAAAAAAACAGGTGATATTATTTCATTTAACCCATTATATCTAAAATATTATTTCAATGTTAAAATGTAAAAAATTATTGATATGTTAGTCGCTTTCTTTTGTACTGAGTCTTTGAAATTTGATGTGTATTTTAAACTCACAGTACATTTATTTAGGTTACTAAAGATACATCAGAAATACTTGACTGTATGGGCAACGCCTGTGGCTCAGCGAGTAGGGCACCAGCCCCATATACAAAGGGTGGCGGGTTCAAACCCGGCCCCGGCCGAACTGCATCAAAAATCAGCTGGACGCTGTGGCGGGCACCTGTAATTCCAGCTACCTGGGAGGCTGAGGCAAGAGAATCGCTCAAGCCTAAGAGGTGGAGGTTGCTGTGAGCTGTGACTCCACAGCACTCTACGGAGGGCGAGAGAGTGAGACTCTGTCTCTACAA
>CAUYRH010026238.1:0-50152 GCA_963574655.1 Perodicticus potto
CCTGGGCAATTGAAGCAACACCAAAAACACATTACTGAGATCTGATCAAACTAAAAAGCTTTTGCACAGCCAAGAGCACAGTAAGTAAGGCAAACAGACAACCTTCAGAATGGGAGAAGATTTTTGCAAGTTATGCTTCCGACAAAGGTCTGATAACTAGAATCTATAGAGAACACAAACTAATCAATAAGAAAAGAATAAATAACCTCATTTCTATGTGGACAAAAGACTTGAACAGAAACTTCTCTGATGAAGATAGGTGCATGGCCTACAAACATGAAAAAATGCTCATCATCCTTACTCATCAGAGAAATGCAAATCTAAACCACTTTGAGATATCATTTAACTCCAGTAAGATTAGCCCACATCACAAAATCCCAAAACTACAGACGTTGGTGTGGATGTGGGGAGAAGGGAACAATTCTACACTGCTGGTGGGAATGCAAGCTAATACGGCCTTTTTGGAAAGAAGTTTGGAGAATATTCAAGGAACTAAAAGTAGACCTACTGTTTGAGCCTACAATTCCTCTACTAGGTATATATCCAAATGACAAAAAATCATTTTACAACAAAGACCTTTACACCAGAATGTTTATTGCAGCCCAATTCATAATTGCCAAGACATGGAAACAGCCCAAGTGTCCAACAACCCATGAATGGATTAACAAATAGTGGTATATGTACACCATGGAATACTATGCAACCATAAAAAGATGAGGACTTCACATCTTTTGTGTTTACCTGGACAGAGCTGGAACATATTCTTCTTAGTAAAGTATCTCAAGAATGGAAAAAAAAGTATCCAGTGTACTCAATACTACTATGAAATCAATATATAATCACCTACACATTCATATGAATGGCAAAAACATAACAGAAAGTAGAAGAGAAGAGGAGAGAGAGGGGAGAGGAGGGGGATGGTGGGAGGAGGGAGGGTATTTGGGGGATCTCATCTAATGTGCATGATGCAATGGTACATTTCAAAACTATCAAGAAATGAGTATAATTGTGATGGATGTGTTACTTAGTTCAATGCAAGCATTTCACATTGTATATCACATCAGTACACTGAACCTCATAAATGCATCAATGTACACAGTATGATTCAATAAAAAAAGAAACTCTGAGGAAATCAATCACAGAGTATACAAACAAATGGAAAAATATATCATGTTCATGGATAGGTAGAATCAACATTGTTAAAAATGTCCATACTACCCAAAGTGATTTACAAACTCAATGTAATCCTCATCAAGTTACCAAAGTCATCCTTCACAGATGAAGAAAAAATAATTCTACAATTCATTTAGAACCAGAAAAGAGCCCAAACAGCCAAAGCAGTCTTAAGCAAAAAGATTAAAACTGTAGGCGTCACATTACCAGACTATACTATAAGGCTATAGCAACCAAAACAGCATGGTATTGGTATAATAGAGACATAGACCAATAGAACAGACCAGAGAACCAAGACAAAAAACCATCTACTTACAACTAACTGATCTTTGACATAGCAGACAACATACACTGGGGAAAAGAAGCCCTAACCAAAAATGGTGCTGGGAAAATTGGATAGCCACATGCAGAAGAATGAAACTGGACTCCTACCTCTCACCACTCACAAAAATTAATTCAGGGTAGATAAAAGACTTAAATGTAAGACATAAAGCCATAGGAATTCTAGAAGAAAATGTTGAAAAATTCTTCTAGATAGCATTCTAGTAAAGAATTTATAAAAATGACCCCAATTGGCAATTTATGGCAACAATGAAAATTAATAAATGGGATTTTATTAAACTAAAAAGCTTCTGCAAAGCTAAAGAAACAATCAACAGAGAAAATAGACAACCTACAGAACAGGAGAAAATATTCCCAAGATACACATAATATCGAGAATTTACAAGAAACCCAAGCAAATCAGCAAGAAAAAAACAAACAAACAAGCCTATTAAAAAGTGGGCAGAAGACATGAAAGGTGCAAAAATGGCTAAGAAACATATGAAAAATGCTGAGCATCTCTAATCATCAGGGAAATACAAATTAAAACCACAATGAGATATAACCTCACCCCAATTAGAATAGCTTTTATTAAAAAGTTCCAAAACAATAGATATTGGTGTAGATGCAGAGAGAAAGGAATGATTATACACTGTTGGTGGGACTGCAAATTAGTACAGCCTCTATGAAAGACAGTATGGAGGTTCCTAAAAAAACTAAAAGTAGACCTACTATTCAATCCAGTAATTTCACTACTGGGTATTTAACCAAAGAAGAAAAAACCATTTGAGCAAAAAGACACCTGCCCTTGAATGTTTATTGCAGCACAATTCACAACTGCAAATAGTGGAATCAACTCAAGTTCCCATTAATTCATGAATGGATTAATAAAATGTGGTATATGTACACCATGGAGTACTACTGGTCATAAAGAAGATGAATCAATACCTTTTGCAACAAAATGGATGGAACTGGAGACCGTTCTCCTAAGCAAAGTATCACAAGAATAGAAAACCAACACAGCATGTACTCACTATTAAATTGGAACTAACCAATGAGCACACAAGTGCACAGAAGGAAGTAAAACTCAGTGGAAAGCAACTGGTGAGAAAGGGAAGGAGGGGAAGGAGGGGAATGAGGGGAAGGGAATAAACCAACCTAATGGTACTATGAGAACTATTTGGGTGATGAGCACATCTATTTTTAGGACTCAAGCATTTAAAAATGATCCATGTAACCTAAAACATTTGTACCCTCCTAACATTTTGAAATAAAAAAGAAAGAGCAATTGCATCTGGACCCCTTTCTAAAGAAAAATAATGAGTCACACACGCTATTTTATTTATGTATGGGGCAAAGTGGGGTGTCCCACCATGGTCTGCCTTGGGGGGGGACAATGTTGACTGGCTTTTGTCATCCATTGATGATTCTTACTGAAATCAATTATCATTGTGATAATGTCAAATGGTGATTTTTCATTTCTGTCATTTTTTCTAATTTTATTTCTGACATTTCTATTATAGGAAATAGCCTTCTCTTCTTCTGCATTGATTTATGTATATATTTATATTACCATGGGCACATGGATTCTTATTTTATTTAAGGAGTATAATACTTTACTATTAGTGTTCACTTTAACCTCAAATTATCTCAGATTAGCCAGCAGTACCCATTTCAAGGTGGCTTTTGTGTACTCTTGAAATACCTCCATCCTTCTTTGAGTACTTCCTGACTTTATGGCATAATGAGATGCTCCAGGCTCATCTTGTACTTTACCTGCCCAATCCCTAAAATCACTCACTTCTCCAAGGGTTTCAGATTTCTTTATTAGAAATAGAAACCAGGCTCAGCGCCTGTGGCTCAACGGGCTAAGGCACCAGCCATGTACACCTGAGCTAGCGGGTTCAAATCCAGCCCGGGCCCGCCAAACGACAATGACGGCTACAACCAGAAAATGGCTGGGCGTTGTGGCGGGCACCTGTAGTCCCAGCTACTTGGGAGGTGGAGGCAGGAGACTCACTTGAGCCCAGGAATTGGAGGTTGCTGTGAGCTGTGATGCCACAGCACTCTACTCAGGGTGACAGCTTGAGGCTCTGCTTCAAAAAATAAAAAAAAGAAATAGAAACCAAATCTATTGTGCTCAACTGCTACAACGGTATCATTGTTTCCAGGTCTTCTCATTGGAAAGAGGTAGCAAAAAGATATATGCATACACACACACATATATGTACAGACAACTGAATTTTTGGAGCATGGACAATACACAGAAGGTAAAAGAAAAAGTAACTGAGGTAGACAGAATGATGGCCTCCAATGTTGTTTCCTAATCCTCAGAAACTGTGACTATATGCTTTTGCATGGCAAAGGAAAATTAAGGCAACAAATAGAATTATGATTGCTAATCAACTGATCTTGAAATGGGGAGATAATCCTGAATTATGCAGGTTACCCCAAATGTAATCACAAGGGTCATTAAAAGTGGAAGAAGGAAGCAGAAGAGAGATGGCAGCATGAGAAGAACTTGGCTTAGCTTTGCTGGCTTTGAAAATGGAGAAATTGTCCCATGAGCCAAGGACTACTCATGGCCTTTAGCTGCTGGAAAGGCAAGAAATAAGATTTTCCTCTAGATTCTCCAGAAAGAAACATAGCCCTGCCAACACCTTAATTGTCACCCTGTGAAATGTGGGTTGGACTTCTCGCATACATTACTGTAAAATAATAAGCTATTGTTTTAAGCCACTGTTTGTGGTGATTTGTCACAATAGCCATAGAAAATTAACAGAGTAACAAAAACCCTGTTGTCAAGTCAGAGCCTAGAAAAACCTGAATCACTTTTGGACAAAGCAGGAAGAATCACAATTATTTTGACTTAAAAGAGCTCGTACCCTACTTAAGGGGGGAAATAGTCTATATTGTTTAGGGCATAGAAATTGAGACACACAAAGACAGTGGAATCAACAAGAAGCAATATTATTTCTCTCTCACATAACACCTAAGGCATGTGGGCTTTCTCTGAGAAGACATCAGAAGCCCAAGGCAACTTTGTCTTTGTTGTCTCACCATTCCTGCATGGTGCCTTCATTGTAAGGGCCAAAACAGCTTACAGGACATCCTTCTTCCAGCCAGTGAAAAGAAGGAAATGTTACGTCATTGGTTAGGACCTAGTCACATGGCCATACCACTAAGCAAATCTGGGTAGTCCTTACCAGCCTAAAGATTCTATTAGGATCGAAGAAGAGGAAACCAAATATGTCACAACTAGCCATCTCTTCTACATTGTGTAACTGATACTCCTCATTTATGTTGATTCATGTTTTACACTCCTGCAAAAGTATATTGTTTTTGTCTTGTGTGGTTCTTTGGAAAGAAAGGATTAAGGCCACAGCTATTTCAATCTTATGTGTCAATTCTTAATCAAAGAGAGAGAAAGGATTGAACTAGCAACATATAAAAATCATCGCATCTGCTGATTTCCATAGCTCAGTGTATCTCTCCTCTGGTAATTTGAGGTCATTTGTGAGTAGGGTCCTTGAATCTCTAGGTTTTGCTAAATTTTTTCCTAAATCACAGCTTTCAGCTTTGTAGGATCCCATCCATCTTCTCCTGTGTGTTCTCAACTCTTGATATATCTTCCTCAGTTCTTTTCTTGGCAACAGCCACCCTGAGACAGACCTAAAACAAGAACATCTCCTTAGTCCTTACTTTTATAATCCCTAGCACTCCTTGTTATTTGCTGCTACTACAGATGATTACAAACTTAGTGGTTTAAGATAACACCAATGCATTATCTCACATTTCTGTGGGTTAGAAGTCCCACACAGGTCTCACTGGGTTAAAACTGAGGTGTGTGCAAGCCTGCATTCCTTCTGGAGATTGTAGGAGAGAATATATTCCCTTGTCTTTTCTATCTTGTAGAAGCCACCCACATTCGTTGGCTCAGGACCCCCTTTCTCCATCTTTAGAGCCAACAACAACAGATCTAGTCCTTCTCACATAGCTTCACTCTGACCTCTTCCATAGTCACATCTCCCACTGACTCTCATCTTCTGCCTCCCTCTTCAACTTTTAAGGACCCCTGCGAACACATTGGGCTGTCCAGACAATCTAAGACAATCTTCCTATCTGAAAATCAGCTGATCAGCAACCTTAATTCCATCTGCAACCTTTATTCCCCTCTGCCATGTAACATTAACATAACATGTTCACATGTTCCAGGGATTAGGGCATGGACATTTCTGGGTCATAACCCTGTCTACTATAATCCCTATTTTTATTCCCTTTCATCGTGGTCAGAGGAACAAATAAAAATCTCCTTTTCCTTTCCTTCTGGGTTTTCCTCTACTCCTACTCCCAAATTAGGTCATTTCCCTGCTCAAGGGTTAATGCTTGAGAAACAAGCTTCCCACAATTACCTTACTTTGTACATAATAACCTGCTTAAGTTATTCTATAAGTGAATGAATCACCATTTAATACTCCTTAAAAGCTAGCAAAATGAGGAGGTAATCCTAACCAACACTTTAAAGCTGACTTGTACTTGACTGCAGGTTCTAACCACTTGACTTTGGGTTTAGGGCACTCTGTACACAGTTCAGTAGCAGCTCTTAAGAAATGAAAAGCAGGCTCGGCGCCTGTAGCTCAAGGAGCTAAAGCGACAGCCATATATACCAGAGCTGGTGGGTTCAAATGCAGCCTGTGGCTGCCAAACAACAATGACAACTATAACCAAAAAATAGCCAGGTGTTGCAGCGGGCACCTGTAATCCCAGCTACTTGGGAGGCTGAGGCAAGAGAATTGCTTAATCCCAGGAATTGGAGGTTGCTGTGAGCTGTGATGCCATGGCACTCTACCCAGGGTGACAGCTTGAGGCTCTGTCTCAAAAAAAAGAAAAAAAGAAAGAAAGAAAAAGAAATGAAAAGCAAACTCACTCAGGAAGATTTGTCAAACCTTGGAATCAGAAGCATTAATACCCTTAATTTTGGAAGTTATGTCTGCACCCTGAAAGCTGTTCCTAAACAGAGGAACAAGAAGGGAGACTAGGCATAGAATAAGAATGTTCTTGAAATATTTATATATTCAAATCATTTCAATAGAATTAGCCAAAAGGCAAAACCATCATCAAGGTCTGGTGCTGTGGAATTTGGTAGCAAGAACATGGGAAAAGCAATAAGAATGGCTGATTTCCCACCCAGCTTTTATTGTCAATTTGTGGGCAGTAACCATGATGAGTTCAAGTTTTATCATCTTCAAGACAAGGAGGAAGACACTTGGAGCCAACCACCTGCTTGCTAATCAAGGCCAGGAAAGCAATTCTTACTCCTCCTAGAGTTGAGAGTAGATATGAGAGAATGGTCTCTTGTTTGCAATCTATAATAGTTTGCATCTGATGGAACTGAGTAGTGGAATGAGTTGGCCTGGAAGACGGCCAAGGCACCATTAAGCTGTGCCCATCTGGGGGTTGGTGACACAGTCCTTACTCAGCTGACATCCACTGCCCTGCCCTTGAATGGCCCCAACCTCTCTTGCACTCTGAGACCAAGTCCTCTCTGTGGCCTGGGTTGTGGTTTTACACTTCACTTCCCTCTTCCTTCCTGAAAGATGAATCAGCCTGACATGATTCTTGCCAATCTCTGAAGGGAACTAAGCAAATGTGAGGATGAGTGTGGGTGTGTCTTTCAGGGTGTTTCTTTTCCCAAGAACCAGACAGTGGCATTTGTGATCAATCAATTTTATAAGACAAATATCGTCCATGCTTTGCTTTATTTTCTTGCTTAGAAAATGACAAGCCAGTGTACTGCTTGCTTATATTTTATTCTGTGTGTTTTAATCATGTAGCATGAGGTTTGTGCATAAGAAATCTACAAATGAGACCCAGGGGTTTAAAAAAAATACACCTGTGTTTGTGTATATATGAGTATGCGTCTTGTAAAGGATCTATAACACATCAAATTTTCAAGGGAATCCATGAGCCGAAAAAAGGATAAGACCAACTAGTATAGAAGAATGTTTCACTGTTATTCAGCATCAATTATTGCTGTTCACTGGTAGAAGGCAGTGTAGAGAGCCAAAGAAACTGCAAAAGTAATATTAATAATTTAAAACATTTTCAAGTATCATGTAGTAAAATTCCTCTTGACCAATCACTCCTTAACAGACGGGCCAGATTAATCAATGTTCTCTATTTCATCTGTAAAAAATTCTTAAGAAAAATACATTCAAAGAAAAGCCTTGGCCCTTCATCAGAGGATTGGAAGATTAATGCAAATTTACATATTTTGAGTTAAAATTAAATGTTTAAGAAATGTATGAATCATTTTTGTGTCTCCCAGATTGAACTAACTTTTTCTATGAGCCAAATAACCGTCAATCCCCATTGAATTAATTTAGAACAATTCTACTTTATTTGCATCCCAGACAGGAAGAAAATAAATGGGTTCCAGGACCCATGGCTTTCAAGGATGTTAATGTTAGTGTATTTTCACTGACCCAGAAAAAGGGAGTGGATATTTTCAACTCTACAGATGCTGCCATATACAATGTTTATATGCATGTTCTTTAAATAAGAGTTAGGCTTTTAATGTCATTTTGAGTACTCCAGGAAGCAGATGTGAAGGTGGGATTTAATGTGCAAGATATTTCTGAGGAAAATTTGTGTGGAGAAAGGGAAAATGGAATAGGAGTAGGTGGGGAGAGGCTTAGGCCAAGATGCAACTTCAAAACCTAAGAAAGGAAAGAGGAAAGAAAGGCGGATTAGATAAAAGGAACTTCAGACTACAGTGTAGCTCTGAGTAAGTCTCAGCAGATGGAAAGCACTAGAACAAAGATTGTGCATAAGAGTAGTCCCATGTTAGGCCAAAATGGCTTAGCTCTAGCACCTGTGCTGCATTCGGTCAATACAGAGCATGAATTCAGCAGCGGATCCCAAAAAGATGCAGCAACTGCAGCCTACTGGCTAACTACATGGCCACGTGACCATAGATTCCTTTTCTTTACAAAGTGTAGTCATTAGATATAATCCCTGTTTTCTGGGTGGGCTCAGAGCAGTAGGGTGTATGGAAGACAGAGAATCCAACCATGTCTAGCACCTCACTCAGGAGACTTCTGAGAAGGACTCATCCTTCTTTATCTACCTGCATCTAAATCCTTGTGGCAAAACTAATTACTCATAGTGTCTAACACAAAGCTTGTGCAGTCTTTGCCCAGGCACATAAATAAATTATTTCTTTGGTAGACTGACTTCAGTTCTAGCAAATATTTAGTGAGTAGCTATTATGGCTGTGCTGGGCACTGTTATAGAGCTATATAGTGACAGCCTATACAGAGAAGGCCTCCTGAACCTTGCACTCTAGCAGGGATGGGTGAGGACAGAAAACAAGCCAATAAATTGGTAGACAGGATAGCATTAAGGTATGTCTTAACACATTTTCTACTGCTATAATGGGTAATTTATACAGAATAGATGTTTATTTGGCTTATGGTTCTGGAGGCTGGAAGTCAAGAGCATGGTGCTGGCATCTAGTAAGAGCCTTCTTGCTACATTATCCTTTATTCGAAAGGTAAACAAGCTTGGGAGGGTGGCAGAAAGAGATATGAGCCTGAACTTATCCTTGTATTGGGAGTCCACTTTCATAATTAATCCACTCCTGCCTTAGCAGCATTAATTCCTTTAGGGGGTGGAGCCCTCATGGCCTAATCACATCTTAAAGGCCTCACCTGTTCATGCTGTTACAATGCAATTGAGTTTCTAACACATGACCTTTTGGGAGACACGTTCAAACTGTAGCAAAGTCTGTGAAGCCAGTCAAACTGTCTAACATTTGAGGACAGGAGTGGTTTACAGAGAGCTACCTCACAGAGGAGGGGACATTTACACGAAACCAAACTGGAAAATGGGGATGACAGTTGGGAAGGAAGGAAATAGCAAAAGAAGAGATTGTCAGGTAGTGGGGAGTTTATCTCATGGGTAGAATGGGATTAAGGCCTTTTGGAGAAACAGAAGCCATCTGAGGTGGGACTCATGGGTCATAGTAAGAAGTATTGATTCTATTCCAAATCTGATGAGAGGTCTGGAAGTGTTTTAAGTATGACTGGATTTATCTTTTTTTTTTTTTTTTTTATCTTTTAACATCAATGGTTCCAGTTTCTCTGTATGGAGGGAGTTGGAACATGGTTGGTTTTTTTTTTTTTTTTTTTTTTTTTTAGGTGGGGGAATTGACAAGAAGGGGGACATGGGAGTGAAGTGATGGTGCACAACACTCAGCATAAAGTTGAGACGATGTCTACTCTGCCTATCAAACAATGGGAAAGTGTTATCAGGGGCTAATGGTAATTATGGGGCAATTAAAGTGTTTCCAAGTCAACTCCCTCTCACCCCCAGCCTCATCACTGTATTTGTAAAGATCACCATGACTACCATGCAGAGAATGAACATGGGAGCAAGAGCAGAAGCCTGGCAGCTGGGGATGAAGCTTGCTGCAGTGGAATAGGTAAGAGGTGACAGTGGCTTGGATTAAGGAGTTAATGAGGTAATGATGGGAACAAAGCCAGTTGAATTTATTGATACTTGTTTTTCTGTGAGAATACATTTGATATAGTCCCCAGTTCTGTGGCATCCTGGGCATTGCAGAACAGTCTCCTGAGCTGCTGTTTCCCCTTTTCCTTATTAAGTGTTTCTGAATTCAGATGTATCATGGGTGCAGATGATGATCTACTTTGATCCTCACAATCCCATTTTATCCTTGCCACTTACCTATCTCCTAGCTGTGGTGCACTTCTGCCAACAATGGGACTCTATCAGAGGACTGGCTTTTGGATACTAAAGGGCTTTGCCCAAACATGTAGACCATCTGAAGTGCCTAGGATTTTACAGCCCCTCCCACATCCATCCCTCATCCTGCCTGATCAGTCCTTAGCCAGTGACTGACAGTCTTGCCTTGTGTTGGACAGCTCTGAGGCACACCTTACCCTCCAGAGCACCCCTGCAGGATCAAGCTATCCTTCATGGGACTTTGCCTCAGCACCCACCTCAACTGGCTTATTTCCCTTTACTGTCCTACTTTCTCCACTTCCTTACTGGCTTCTTCTGAGAGCATTTCCTGAAAATGCACTTGAACACAAATCCTTATGTCAGGGCCTACTTCTAGAGACCTCAATCTAACACAAAACTCCTCACCCAGGGCTCCCTCCATACTAGGCCATCTCTGACACACATCCACAACTCTAAAATTTTATCTGGGACCCTGCAAAGTCTTGTAAAGATAGGTGACGCACTAACACCAGCCTAAAAACACTTAAAAGTGTAGACTCTGGAAATTACCTTTGAATTTTTTAACCACTTTACCAATTAACATAATTTAAAAATTCTCTAGATGGTAAGACATTGCCATTGCTTTGCAAATTTAGGTTTGAAAGAGTTACCTAATCTGCAGTGTCAGTTACCTCATCTATACAGTGAAGCTAATAACACCTACCTTGGAGATCAACAGCAAGGTATATAAAGCTCTTAACACAATGCTTAGAATAGGGAGGTGCTTAAGGGTTGATAGTGATTATTAACTCTACAAAGGCTGATTAGTATCTCTTGGGCCACTGACCTGTGACCTGAGTCCTGAGTATTTTTCCTCAATTTGTAACAAAATGAGAAAACTGAAGATAATGCAGTATGCTTTTTCCACAGCTAAAATCACTCTGTTTTTAATGTCAAAATGTCTCTTCTCTTTTGAAATGGTTGTGATAATAGATGGAAGTTGTGTTTCCAATGGCCATACTTGAAAGAATTAAAATGTGGCAACCTAATATCAGTTCTCAAATTTTCTTCTGAGTTCCAAAAGCTTGAGTACCAACTTTCTAAGCTTTACACCCAATATAGAGAGCTGCTATTAAATGAATACTGCTCTTTTAGAGTATTCGTTTCCAACATTTTTCTGCCATGACCCTTAGAGTCACATTTGTGACCCTCTCCCATGGGCATCATTCCCAGGGTAGCTTTTTCTCCTCTGCTCAAGAAAGCCCATTGTTGTGCAATTGGTTGAGAGTATCATTATTACAGGCATAACCTTGATTCAGCACTGGTTTATTTTTAATAAGTTAAAAATCCACAAATGTCAGGACTTCAGCTATTATTACTAATGAATTTGCGACATGTCCTACAACTAATCACTATAAACCAGAATGGTCTGAAAGGGTGGTATAGAACCATCTGAGACTTTGGTAATATGTATGGAGGAAAACTGACTAATCTTATCCCATGTGCAACTAATCCAGGGAGAGCAGGAAGAAGGTGCAGTCAAAATACATTTTCTGTTTTAGCATAAGGCAAAGTATCTTTCTATGAAAATAACAAGTATAAATATTTAAGTATGCTGAACCATATGAAATCTTCATCAGCATTTTCATACGGTCTAACCTAATTCTAATTATGAACATTGGCTGGATTGTGTAGATTTTATAGATATAGTATAGATTTAAGGAGGCCCTGCCTCACTCTAAACTTTGGCTAGATAGCTTCTTAAATAAACTACACTTAATTTCAAACATACTTCTTATGGAATGTTCATTCCAGGATTGAGTAAGTAGGTCTTAATCATTTTTGGAGAATAAAAGCCTTCTAGGAAATTTAACTGAGCAAAGGTTTCACCCTATAGGGACCACCTTGCTACAGATGCCTTAGTCCTGATATGGGACACAGACTTCAGGGCATTTCTTACCTTCCTCAGGGAGTACTAACCTGTACCTGACCCTTCCTAGTTGCTTATTTTGGCACCAACCTCTTGAGGCAAGAACTGGGCTCAAGACAGTAGATCTAAGTGTGAATCTGACTTGACCAAGTTCTGACTTTATGACGATAGACTCGTTTTCTATAGCAAACTCCTTCCCAATCGTAATGCATGTGTCTCATTCTTTTAATTAATGGCTTTGATCTAGGTGCTATTTTCTTCTCCAAAACTGAGAGAAAAATAAGGTATTACTTCTCCACATCATTCAATTTCAAATTATTTTTAATCACAAAAGTAGAAACCAAGAAAGCAAGAAAAACCAAAGTTTGGCTGCCTATCCATGAGGTGGTATAGTTAAATAACTATATAATAAATAGGTACTTAGGACTGTGCCTATTATTAGCACAGGTAAGCTCATGCATTAGTCACATTCCAAATGTTTTACACAGCATTGTTAAAATTTGATCTCTCCCAGGAATCACCGAGTTATGCCATACCTCAGTATCTGTGAAGTGTGGAATGAATTTGTCCCTACTCCTTTTCCTTCAGGGAGTTTGGTCACAATAGCTTGTTCTGCTGTGGTTGCCCAACTTGAATCAAGTGATGCTTTGAGTCAAGTTGCTTTTTCCTTAACTGAGAAACCAAAGGCAGACCGCAGTTAACAATAGTCTTAAAAATAACATCTTGGGAATAATCATCACATGCTTCTTTATTACAGGAAATGCATACCAAATGTCGTCTTGTATTTAAACCTGAAAAGTGGGCAGAGTGTGGTCAGACAATTACACCAGAGGCTATTTAAGGAGGGCAGGTTTTCCATGACTGGCAACAGTTGGCCTTAGAACTCCATCTGTTCCTGACTTAATTTCACATGCAACTATTAGCACAGTGGCCATTGGTCAATATTATAAAAGCAAATTGATTGTCATGTGATCTTTTGGATGTGAGCAGCTCATTCCAATCCTCTGGCATGACCATACATCCAGTATGGGTAAGGATCAAAAACAAAAAACAAACTTGCAGAGACTGTGTCTTGAGGATTTTTTAGTCCTTGGAATTTCATTTCAAGGCCCCTTGAATTACAGAGGTATTTTTCCAATTCCTCCCCACTTCCCTGAAAAATCACACTAGCCAAATGCTGAGGGGACATCAGAGCTAGCTACATAATTTGGGGGCCCAGTGAAAATAAAAATTCAAGGCCTATTGCTCAAAAAGCAGGGGAAAAGTTGGTATTAAAGGCACCAAAATATACATATCTTACCTTTCTTTTGCAGTTTCTTTCTTGACTTGCCATGATATTTATCATTTGTTACTTAATGTTGTTCTAAAAAAAGAAAAATTAAAGTTGTACATTATTAGCAATCATCTTATATTGCATGGTGCTACTTATAAATGCAAATATCAGAGCATCTGACCTGTATGTAGAAGCACCAAAATCACACAATTTGGATTTCGTGGCTCATAAATTTATGTATATTTTGTCCATACCAAAAGAATAGTCTTGTAGCACAAAACTAAGGCAATTGTTTCTATTTCACTTCATATGTACATATTCTATCAACATTCAATCTTCAGCTCACTGATTAGTAAAGAAGGAATGGAAGGAAAAGACACTATGCATTGCCCTGTCTTTCTCTTCCTTCTATCTCACCATTTTCAGCATAAATAGTTCACTAATACTGGAAGTAACACAAGAAAGAATGAATATGATAGAGTTCCTTGGATTGCCTTAGAATGTTATTGCCTTAGTTCTGATTCAAACGGCAAGTGTAGCCTCTCAGGGCTGTCAGCTCCCCTGCCTACTCAGGTAGACACATAACACCCTTTGAATTCACACCCATCAGGTCCACTGGAATTCTCTGTTCAGAGGCATCCCAAACTCTATACACTAATGAGGTGGCAAGGAACAAAAGGCACATATGTCCCTTGCATCTCCTCAACTCACATACATGCCTCATTGTCCTACCAGTCCTCACTAACAAAACACAAATTAAGGCTTGGCACTTGTAGCTCAGCAGCTAGGGTGCCAGCCACATACACTAGAGCTGGTGGGATTGAACCCAGCCTGGGCCTGCCAAACAACAATGACAGCTATAATAACAAAATAGCCAGGTGTTGTGGTGGGCGCCTGTAGTCCCAGCTACTTGGGAGGCTGAGGCAAGAGAATTGCTTAAGCCCAAGAGTTGGAGGTTGCTGACAAACACAAATTAAAAGGTAAAATTTTATTGTGACATGGTTGTTAGTACCCTCACATTAACCTGAAATTAAAACAACAATAACAAAAAGTTAAGAGAAAAAAGAGGTAAAATTGTTAAGAATTTTCAAGAAAAAGGCAGAAGAGCACAAAAACCAAAGTTCAGGACCCTTCTGAAGGTGGGCCCTGTATAACTACACAGATCCCACACCCTTGAAGCAAGCTCTGTGATTTCCCTTTACTCATCAACGTTTATCAGATATGTGTGAAAAATGTGAATGAGACAGAGCATGAGACTTGTGTCATTGTTTAAGTCTTCTAGGGGTTATTTAGGTCATTGCTATGTCCATGTTTCCAAAAGAAATGCTTTGCTCCTCAGATGAGGTCTAAAGTTTCAAGAGAATATATATGGCACTCTTGGGGTGTGCCTTATATCCAAAATTATATTCCCTGGAGGTAAACAGGGAAAAAATACAAGATTCGTGCAACTGAGACTTAACACCAAACTTATGAGCTCTGTTTGACATTCAGAATATATTACCTAGGACGTTCATTATAAACATACTACAGAGAGAACCAGGTGACCAGACACAGCTCTTAGTAGCTTGCCTAAATAACAAACTAGTGAGCCCTGGTGGTAGAATTGTTGAACTTGAAGTAGTGAAGAAAACAAATAGTTTTTTTAATTTTTAATTTTATTTTTAATTATGATAAAAACCATATAACGCAAAATTTATCATCCTGACCATTTTTTAGTGCACAATTTGGTAGTGTTAAATATAGTCACACTACCAGTATATTGGTTGTGCAACCAATCTCCAGAAGTTTTTCTTCTTGCAAAACTGAAACTCTACACCTGTTAAACAATAACTCTCATTTTCCCCTTCCCCCAGCCCCTGACAACCACCATTCTACTTTCTATTTCCATGACTCTGACTACTTTAGATACCTCATATAAATGGAATTACACAGTATTTGTCTTTTTGTGAATGGCTTATTGTACTTAGCATAATGTCCTCAGGATGCATCTATGTTGTGTCATGCGTCAGAATTTCCTTCCTTTTTAAGGATGAATAATATTCCATTGTGTGATGTAGATACATATATACATACATATACACTTTGTTTATCTATTTACCTATTGATGGACCCTTGGACTTTTCCACCTTGTGGCTTTTCTAAATGATGCTGTTATGAACATGAGAGTCCAAAGAGCTCTTTGAGAACCTGCTTTCAATTCTTTTGGACATATACTCAGAAGTGGAATGGCTGGAGAAAATTACTATTTTATTTTATTTTTTTTAGAGACAGAATCTCACTCTGTCACCCTCGGTAGAGTGTGGTGGCATCACAGCTCACAGCAACCTCCAGCTCTTGGGTTTAGGCGAGTCTCTTGCCTCAGCCTCCCACGTAGCTGGGACTACAGGTACCTGCCAAAACACCCAGCTATCTTTTTTGTTGTTGTTGTTGCAGTTTGGCCGGGGCTGGGTTAGAACCCACCACCCTTGGTATATGGGGCCAGCACCCTACTCACTGAGCCATAGGTGCCGCCTGAAAATTATTATTTTAAATCACACTGATCTACGTTTGGGAGATAATATGATGTTTGAAATTGTCAGGAGACCATTTTGGGAATTTGAGGGGTAAAAGAAATTAAGTATCAAGTTTGAAAAAGTATAAATGTATTACATGCAGTTGTTCAACAGTGTGACCATATGAACTGGACAGTCAAAACTGCAGACCCAAATAAGTATAGAGACAAATACTTTAAGAAAAAACTTTGGATTGGAATCAAGTGAAGCTAAAATCTGAACTCTGAGGATGTGTAGAATAAATACTCACTGACCATCCAATTGTTCTTGGAAAGATAAAACTATCAAGATACTGTTTATGGTTTTGTAACTCAGCACTTGGAGCAATGCAAAAGAACCCTCTGTGGCAAGATAGTAATCTACAGACAAAAAACAATGTCCCCAGTGAGATATTGCTGCAATGCCCTAAAGTAACCCCGCTGAGAACACATCAGTGTTCAACATTTAGTCAACACCCTAGCAGGCTTCATGGATGGATTTTAGAATTACAGAATTTTTGTTGTTATTGTTTTTTTGAGACAGAGTCTCATTCTGTTGCCGAGACTAAAGTGCCATGCCGTAAGCCTAGCTCATAATAACCTCAAACTCCTGGGCTTAAGCCATCCTCCTGTCTCAGCCTTCTGAATACTGGCGCTACCGATGCCCACCACAATGCCTAGCTAGTTTTTCTATTTTTTATAGAGATGGGTCTCCTGTTTGCTCAGGCTGGTCTTGAACTCCTGAGCTCAAGCAATGCACCTGCCTCGGCCTCCCAGAGTACTAGGATTATAGACCTGAACCACTGCCTTTGGCCAGAATTACAGAACTTTTAAGCTTATTGGGACAATGGAAATTATTTAGTCTAACTCTCCTAAGTATATAAAAAGAAGAAACTGAGGCCCAGAGAGGTTAAGTGACTCTCCCAACACTACAAAGTTAGTTGGTGACAGAGGCAGGGCTGAATTTCTCAATTCAGATGGGGAATTTGTTAATATCCTCAAGGCCACCCCTATAGCAGCAACCTCACAAGTATCTGACAGCCTAAATAAAACAGTTCAAGCTTGGAAAGACAAAAGCTTCTGGAGTATTTTGTGGCATAGCCAGGCTACCATTAATGTTGTCCAAGTGTACTTTCCCATTCTAAAGATTTCCCAGATGTTTTTTCTAAGACACATTAAGATACTTAATGGCTATAGACATCTTAAAGTCCCCAGTGCCCACATGGGTGTATAAATATCTCTCCCCTCATTTGGGTTAACCTTAGAAAGCTACTGTTAAAATGGAAATATATTCCCCAAGAGAGATTATACACATATCCATTATAAACATTAATATATTATTGTTAATTTATTGATCAAATTAATTAGTGTGACCTCGCCAAACAAGATACTTCTTGGAACTAAGGGACTGGGAATCAGGGCTCACATATTTTTATTGAGTGTAGAGAGAGGCTGGGGAGAGAAAGCCTTGCTGAGCAGGGTGTGTAATTGTTGTAAGTGTTGCAGATCTGTGAGAGGGTCCTGAGGAGGAGGAAAACACTGGACAGGGAAAAGAAGGTATAGAAATGTTAAGGAAAAAATGTACTAACAATTTTACCATAAAGGGCTGCTAAGAATGATAGTTGGAAAATAAATGTCCACATGACCCATACAGTGTGCAATATGAAATAATTTTTGATCACCCAACAATCTCTAGGACAAAAATTTTGTATCTGCAAAGTGGAACTTTAAAAAATTTGGACTCCAGGCTCAGCGCCCGTAGTACAGTGGTTACGGTGTCAGCTGTATACACCAAGGCTGGAGGGTTCAAACCCAGTCCGGGCCTGCTACACAACAATGGCAACTGCAACAAAAAATAGCTGGGCGTTGTGGGGGGTGCCTATAGTCCCAGCTACTTGGGAGGCTGAGGCAAGAGAATTGCTTAAGCCCATGAGTTTGAGGTTGCTGTGAGCTGTGATGTTGCAGCACTCTACAGAGGGCAACATAGGGAGACTCTTGTCTCAAAAAAAAAAAAAAAATTGGACTCCAAACCGTCCATAAACTTTGCTGCAACATTCCTACGTCACAGAAAATAGACCAAACTTGGCTATTCTATTTTTTTCTAAGATATCAGCCATGTCGCTATAAAAGGAAGGGAAAGGAAAATGTGATGGAAAAAAGCCTCTGATATTCCTCTAGTGGTGGAGTCACCCAGTTTGAGGGAACCATGTTCCCTCTCTTACTAGACAATTGTGACAGATAGATACTCAAATAGACTCTTTGGGAATTGGCTGAGACTAAGGCAGAGTGAATATTTATTTTCTTTACCTTATCTTTATTTTTTCTATATCCATGTCCTATGTGTTGATTCAGCCATTAGAGACCATGAAGGTTCAGATAAGCTCAGGGAAACCCCACAGGAGTGGTGGCTGTTTTCCATTCTTGGTTTGCTGCATGTGTCTGTTTTACAGCCAGCTATGCTGGGTAGCCGGTTCCCTGAGCCCTATTCCTGATACCCAGGAAATTCCAGAGATACCGGAATCTTTGGGTAAAGTCACAGAGAAACCTGCACCTCACCTGATCTTCATTTCTTTGTGTGAGGAATCTGTCCAGACAATTCCGAGAGCATCTGGGAATGGCAAATTGGTTATTGAGGAGGTCCCAGAGGGCTTACTCATTAGGGTTATGTAGAACTCCTAAGCAATTTCAAATACGAATACTGTGACTAAAATGTTCATAAGAGCAGAGATTCCTGGGCAAGACACTTTCTTCACCGCCTTATAGAACTTCTACTACCCCTTGGTTAATCCTTTGTCCTTCCCTGCTCCTCCACTGCTGGCAAACATCACAAACCCAAACCATTTTTGAACACAATTCTAAGCACTTTATGCATATTATCTCATTTATTTCCACTGTAAACTGGTTAGATAAATGCTATTATTATTCTTCCTTTCACATATGAGTAAAGTGAGATACAGATAAGGGAAACAAATTGCTCCAGTTCACAGAATGAGTGAAGAGGTAGGACTCAGACCCAGCCTTGTGGAACTACATAATTCATGTCTTTGCCACAAGCTGCTTGTCTCCTCAGCATCTTGGTTTCTCTGGGAAGTGGGGAGGCTCCTTATTCCTCCACTTCATATACTATTTCCCCAGCCCCGCACAGAACAGGACAGAATCCTCCCCAGGAAGAGCTGGGACTTGAGGAAAGAATCCCATATCCTCTGCTCACTAAAAGTTGCCAAGGGTCAGCAAGGCCCAGATCCTTCTATGGGCTCAGCCCTACCCTTGGCCTAGCTGCCTCGTCTGGCTGCCTGCTGGTTTCTATTCCCAAGGGATGACTGCCCAGGAGAGATGGCCATCTGGGAACAACCTTCCTGATGTTCCTTTGGCTACACATTTTGTTGATTTCCTTAAGTGTGTTTTCGTATGGGGTTTCTGTTTCTTTTCTGGCTTGGTCTATGACTTTACTTCATTTCTGTTTATTCCATGTTATTTGGCCCAACACACTTGTTTTCATTTGAGTTTTTTTTCTTCTTAGACTTCTGACATACTTAACCTGTGGCTCATTTTGCTTTATGATATGCCACCCTGTCTGTGCATTTTGTCTAAAGTCCGGGGAAGCCTAAATTTAAACACTATGTAAATGAGATGGAAGGGGAGGTATTATTCCAGTCTTTTGACTTATAAAAAAGATTATCCTGTGCATGAAATATATAGCTGCTATAGAAATCATGTTTTACCTCATTCAGTAATTTCGTAACTGATGAAAGCTTCCATTGGAAATGTGCTGTCAATCACTTTCAAAAGAAATAAAAATGTGAAGTGTTGATGACCATTTTCCTTTGGAGACCCAAGGATGGCACAGAGAAACTTTGGTGATCAGCACCACAGAACTTTGAAGAGAAAGAGAGACTTAACTCCTAGTCCTGAAAAGTAGAGCATGGACCAGCTAGGAAGAGGTAGGAGAAAGCATAACAGGGCAGGTTGCACTCAGTCACTTCCCATAGAACATCATCCATCATGCTGAATAGGGCATATTGCATCTACAAGGAATGACAATTAAGTTCATGAACTCATCCTAGAATAAGTGCTACATACCCAATTGCTGATTATCACTATGGTCACCTTTGAAGTATTCCACTTGGGAAGCTATGCACTGATGCCAGCACTTAGTCCACTCTTAAAAACAATTTTGGAAATCTTTTTCTGGAATAACCATCAGAGCCATTATCCTATTACCTTTGATGTACTGAGTGTCATCAAAATGTCTTCCTTTCAATATTTCCTTTATCTTTGGGTAAAGAGAAAAGTCACTGGGGGCTAGATCAGGTGAGTAGGGAGGGTGCTCCAATACAGTTATTTGTTTACTGGCTAAAAATTCTCTCACAGTGCTATGTGAGCTGGTGCAGTGTCGTGATGCAAGAGCCATGAGTTGTTGGCCAAGATTTTCAGTCATGATTTTCTTAACTGTTTCTCTATATTGATGGTTATTTGGTCTACTATGCTTCTCATAGTCAGCCAATGACTTTAATACACAATTTGATGAATTTTTGTAATGTTTTCATCAGTTCTGTTCATTACTGGCTACTCTAACCAGCATGTCTTCATGAGTGATGGTTTCTCTCCCCTCAGAAAAACATTTAATCCATTCGTAAACTGCCACTTTCTTCATGGTATTATCCCCATAAATTTGGACTAATATGTCCCTGATTTTTCTTCTACTCTTGCCAACTTTGACAAGAAATTTATGAACATTTGTTCATTGCTCTAATTCAAGCTTTGACATTCTTGGGATGGCACACAAAGAACATGCAACAACAATAATGAATACCACTGAGCAAGACACCACCACACAACCATATGAACACAACTATGAAAATGTAAAACACCGATATACCAAGGTTATGAAACCTTAGCAAGCTGTTTGTACAGTGCTGCCAATGTAAGCACACAGTGGCAAGTTTGTGAACTTAATTGTGAACTTAATATGTCCAACTACTAGTCCAAGATAATGTTCTGAAATTTTTAAAGAATCAAGTAATTTGTAGTTTATCTGAATCTAATTATTTTTCTCACACATCCAAGAATTTTTTAGGAAACTTTTAGCAGAAAAGATGGGCTACTAAATGATAATAATATAATAGACTCTGGTTTTAATGCTACTGTGAATAGAAAGGAAATGATCCACATAATAGGCATCCTGGGTTATAGTGGAAAAGATCTTCCAGCTATCACAAAACACACAGAGGAGAAGGCCCAGCCAAATAGATCACAAGCATAACTAAATATATAGGACAATAAAGAGCTTTATAACAGGGATATACCATTATTGAATTTGTTTAGAAGAATTTGCTATATGGTAAGGTTTTGGAATCAGTGAATTGAAGTCCTGGCCATGCAACTTACTAGCTGAGTGATGTTGGGCTTTCAGTTACCTGGTCTTTAAAATGTAAATAATAATAACAGAAGTGTATCATTTAGGGTGGCTATGAGGCTCAACTGAGATAAAGCATACAAAGTACTTAGTATAATGCTGGAATATGACAACTTTTAAATAAGTGGTTATTCTTCTGTATTATTCCACCACTGCATGTATTTTCTGTTAACACTTGTTGAGCCCTTTGTGCATTCAGCCTAGCACCCTATGGAATAACAAATATTGTTTTGGGTATTGTATACTGACAATAAACTTTGTAGGAAAGTTGACTTATCATTTACCTAATTTTATCTTTACAGAAACTGAAGGTTGACTTGGCCAAAAGCATATGGGAAAACATAGGCAAGATTCAAATTTAAAACTGAAAGTTCTAGCAGTTCCTCTCCCATCCTTTTCTCTAGTATCCCCCTCCCCCATTAAGTATAGTGTACAGAACCTAACATAGGCCCAGAAGGGCCCAGGTAGGCATCCCAGAGGAAATGCTAAGAGCTGAAATTGTTAACTAGATATGGAAATTGGAAACAGGAATAGAGAGAGAGAACTCTAGATTTGGAAGACAAGGGAAAGCAGAGCTTCCAACATTGGGGCCTTCCTTTCTTCTTCTTTCTTCTTACTTTGCAGAAGAGTGTTTATGTCCAAAGTTTCATTATAAAATCCCCACAACCACTTCAGTTGGAGAGGTGGGGTTCAATGGATATATGTAACATTGCAATCCTCAGGGACAAAAGAATGTGCTCAACAACAAAATAAGTTCACCCGTACTAGTCACTTGTGTCAATAAATAATGGATGGTGTTATGTTTATAGAGGTCATAGAACAAAAATATTCTATATCACTAACAACTGCACTTTGGAGGACTAAAATAAATAAAATGCTAAAATTTATTAATAGTATTCCATTTCACTAGGCATAACAATCACCAATTCTGAAAATTTAGGAGGCAAGGTCAACTTGGAAATTAATTCCAGGTCCAGGTTCTTACAGACCACCCAGCTTTGCCGTGCTGGGTTTCTGAGGCAAGAAGGAAAAATTATTGCCTCTGGTAATTTAAGTCATTGATATGATGGATCTTTGATGTATTTGTGGGCTTATAACCCTTTCCCTCTTTTCCTAGCAATATCATGATTCTTTCTTGGGAGTCTTTTCCACCCTTACTCCATCCATGTGACTTTGGGGACCTGGCTACCATGCTATTCCACTCACCTGATTAGAGATGAAGGCAGTAACTAAGGCCTGGACATCCCTAGTGTCACTTTTCCTTGGACACAGTGGGATTACTCAAGGGGTGGATGCATGTTCCCAGCCAGGCTAATCAGCTATTTCCTTGACTTTTTCTAAATAGAGCTGAGAGAGAAGAGCTCTCTTTTCTTCTCTGGCCCCCAGACTGTGAGAACATAAGCCTAAAACAGCTATGGCTAGGCCTTCACCAGAAGGAAAAAGCCTCTCAGTAGTGAAAGATGAGCTCTGATCCCACTGGAGTTGAAGTTCCTGATTCTAGGTATTCCTGCAGCCTGCTACATCCCTGACCTTTCTGGGTCTTAAGCTGGTGTCAGTGTTGTTTCTGTCACTTGCAGTCAGGAGTCCAGCCTGATATGGAACGAAAACTCAGCCAAGTACACTTGGGACAAAACAACTGATAAAACTAAATGGGTAATTGAAATCACCTCTCTATCAGAGAGCCTTTGGTGAGGGGGATATGGGAATAATGAGTCAAGCAATGAAAGCACAAAGAATGGAGGGTAGATTAGAAGCACCTTGACTCTGCCATGTTATCAACATTTCCTAGATTTCATAGCAGAGCCAAGCTTCTTAACAAAACAAAAAATTTAGATCATTTGTCTCTGCACTGTTATGTATACTTGCACATTTTCTATAGTACTTCAGGAGGGTCACAAACCTCTTCAAGCTAATTAGAAACTGTCCTCAAAGGGTATATGATAAAATTAGTGCTAATGGTGATGCTAGTGATTCATATTTCCACTTAGCCTCTTGCTAGTGGTGTGTGGTTATTTAACTCTTCAAGTCTTAGATACTTCATTTGTAATACTGAAATGACAACAACATTGAATGTAATGGAATGGTTGAGAATGGTTGCTATTCAATAAATGCAGCTGTCATCATTATCAGGTCAATTAATAGATGCTTATGGATTAATTCACCTATGATACACAGATATCAAGTATTTAACTTTCATAATCAACTTTATATTTAATTTTGAAGATGTCATTCTAATTATGTTTTATTGCATAAATACAGGAGCCCTCTGGTGGTCAAAATCACTGTTAGAATACACGGAAAATACTTTATTTAAGTGTAAAAAAGATTCACATAAGGATATTTTGATCTCCATTCCCTTAAGATAAACAAGAAGTAATGGGCTTGTTTATTGTGTCATAGGCTGAATTGTGTTCCTCCAAAATCCATGTTAAAGTCTTAACCCCTAGTGCTTCAGAAAGTGACTGTATTGGAGATATGGTCTTTAAAAAGGTGATTAAGTTAAAATAAGGTCTTTAGGTTGGCCCTTAATCCAATATGATGAGTGTTTTTGTAAGAAGAGAAGAACTTGGACATAGACATGTATAGAGGGATGACCATGGGAGGACACAGAGAGAAAGCGGCCATCTTCAAGCTGAAGAGAGAGACCTTAGAAGAAACCAACGCTGTCAATACCTTGATCTTGGCCCTCCATTTTCCAGAACTATAGGGAAATAAATTTCTGTTGTTTAAACCACCTAGACTACGGTACTTTGCTATGGCATCCCTAGTAGATTAATACATATGGATGGAAGTCCCAGTCAATACATAATATCAGCTTTCCTTTTAGTATAAATTACGCCAACAGATATAACTTGTTGTCTTCTCTGAGGTCCATTTGGATATAACCTGGGATGATGTATCCCATAAATCATGGTACTAATGAAGTTAGTGTGAAACTGTTCTTTCTGCATATAGGCCACACGGGATTTACTTTGTTTCATGGTCAAATGGTAGGCATTAAAAAGGTAACCAGGAGGACCTATCTGAATAAAGTAGATAACTAGACACAGTACAGAAACATAAATCAAAAATAACAGAAGTGTCATCTTCATTGACATGGTCCAACACATGTAATGGAACTTAATCCTGTAAATAATCACAATTTGTAATAGAATTTTTATAATTTACTATAGTTTTTGCTTAATTTTTTTTTCAAACTTCACAAGAACCCCCATGATCCCTATTTTTCTGTTTTTTGTTTTTCTTCTTCTTTTTTTTTTTTTTTTACGTTTAAAGAAAATAAAGTGAAAAGTCAGAGAAGGTCAGTAAAGAAGTTTTGTTGCAGAGGAACAATTCAAACCTACAATTTTTGACTTTGTATTTCATGTTTTTTTTTTAACTACTTCCTGCAACCTTGCCACATTTTCCATTTTACATAAACCCCAATTGCTGAAACCTTCTTAAAACATCAGTATGAAATACAAGCTTATTTTTCACAAGGAGAGGGCAGCCAATTGTCCTACGGGCTTATGTTTGTGAACTGAATACATGAAAAAAATGGATGGATACGAGATCTTCTTTCCCGTATATCAAATTGATTGGAGATGTACAGATCTGAGAAGGAAGAATCTTTTCATTCTTATAATTTCGTGTATTTCTATGGAATCAGTATTTAATAAGAATTGTTGTGATCTTGCTGCATTCACAGAAGTATACTTTGTTAGAGTAGGGAGTCCAAAATTGCCTTTTTTTAGTTTTAAGCTAATCTTTTGAAACTGACCCTCAGTTGCATTTTAGTAGAGAACATCTAAGAGTATAAATAAGAATTGGTGAGAAAATTCTGTAACTAGTAGAATTCGGCTTTAGTAACGTGCTCCCACATCAGATAATCACATTCAAACATACAGAACTGCTGCATTAAATGCAGTAAGGTCTGATTGATTTGGAGTCCATTAATGATAAATGATTTAATTTAAGCCCAGCTGACATTTACCTCTGCACTCTCTATGAAGAGAGAATGTGCTAAGGAAAATACTTTCATGTAAACAAGAAAAGATAAAAGCATTTTCATCCTGAGTAAGCCAAAATAACTATTTTAAGAAACCTCAGCACATTCATTACAAACCAATCACATCCAGCCCATTACGTGGGTATAGAACAGTTATGTGCTCAGCTTGTTGAATCAATTAGTGACTACATGAATACAAAGTATGCAGCTTTCCTACCCCTCAAAGAAGACCCAAGAATGGGTCTGCCCACCAGGACAGTGGTTCTCAGTGTAGTCCTCAGACTAGCAGCATATCAGCTGGGAACATTTTAGAAATGCTAATTATCAGGCCCTACCTCAGATCTACAGAATCAAACACTCTGGGGGTGGGGTAGGGCTCAGCTGTCTGTGTGTTAATAAGTTCTCCAGGGGATTCTGATCCTTACTCCAATGTGAGAACACTGCACTAGAAAATGGTTGTTGTCAGTGTTCTTAATTATACTCAAAAGAAACAGAATTGTTATTTTTTCTGATCATGGTGTTCTTGAACTCTTTCACTATATCATGGAAGCCTTCTCCTCAGTTAGTCTAAGTTAAGGGAGATGAGCTATAACTTGATGTTTGCTTATAGTGATGGTAAGAAGCCAAACTGATGCCCATTGTCTTGACAGAGGAATGTATTGCCTGGCCTGGCTGGCCTCCTGCTGGTAGTGGAGAATGGAAATTGACCAGGATCTGGAGCTCTCAAATGGTTGCAACAACTTCCAAGTCTATTTTTTTTCTTTTATTTAAGTTGTGCTGCAAAAGAAATCCAATCCATATTTTCCCTAATTTACATTCAAAGTGGTTCAAATGTCATGTTAGTAGGAGATGAGTGAGTCCTCAAGAGAACTTATGAACTTACTAAAACTTAATCTTCAAAACAGGAAGTTGCGCTTTACCCAGTGCAAACAAAGTTTAGCACGAAAAGGTCTGATTTGTATTTAGCTTTCTTAGCTCCCAAAATTGGAATATATTTTAATTTTCAAAACACATTTTCTCCCATTCTCCCTACCATCCTCAATCACATATGCTGCCTTTGCTTTTCACATAAACTAAGTTATGAGAGCTCTAACCTTATTTTCATAATCATATTCCTGTCTTTTATGGTTAAGGGATCATGAAACCCCATAAATGTACTAGTTACACCTCAGTTTAAACCAGTTCAACAACCATTTATTGTTCCCTGCACAAGAAAATAGGAGTGCCCTGTGGGGACAAAGTAGATTTTTAAAAAAAACTACTTCAGAAACTACTTGATCTCAGCTGAGGAATGACTATTTGTAGCACTAAATATATATTCGATCATTATTTGCTCAAAATTGCTTGAGAATAAGACAGAGCTGCTGTTTAAGATTTCTGAATTTCACTGCAGATTCTAAAGAGGCTTTCCATATTGGAAGCAAGCGATTTAATAGTGGCCTGAGGAGGAGGGGGGAGAATTGTGACAAACTGCCTAGGCCAGGACAAAATACAGTCCAGCTACCTTGTACCCAATTCCTCTATGTTCCCACAATACTTTGTATATACCTCCATTCAGTAATTCCCCTCCAGGCAACTGTTGATTTACGCATCTGTTTCTCTTACTAGGTCTATGAGCCTCTTGAGGGCAGCAGCTGCTCCTTTCTGGAAAAAGTTATAATTTCCCCTGCTGCATGATAAAGTGTGAATTCTGCAACTGATTCTTTTAGCTAGTTTGCAACTTGAGGCCTCATGGAGGATTACAGAGATATTGTCACCTTGGTCTTATACCTGAGAAAACAGGCTCCCACCCAGTGTGGAACAGAGACTAGAGCCTTTCTCATTTTAAGGAGGCCAGAGTTGAGAATAAAGGAGAAGATCACCTGGTAACCAGATGGGGCAGCAGAAGAGCCCTCAGGAAATATGATGAAAATAGGGAAGACACAGAGGTTAACCTCCTTCATTTCTATTTCAACCCCTACTCCCTTCAGGTGCCTCATTCTGGAACCAGTGTGAAAGTTACCATTGCGGCATAGCAAGTCACCCCAAAACTCTGGCTTAAAACAGCAGCAATCATTGTATTATCTTTCTTATTATAGTTTCTGCAAATCATGAGTTTGGGGAGGGCTCTGCTGGGTGGTTCTGGCAGGAAATTTGTGCAGTGGCAGTCAAGCAATAATCAGAGCTGTAATAGTGAGCGGCTGGAGCAAATGGGACCTGGCTGGCCCTCCCTTTCTATTTGTGAAGACTCAGGGCCTCTCCACATAGTCTCTCCGTGTGTGTTTACTTAAGTTTCCTAAAATCATGGAGACTTTAGGGTCCACAGGAATAAATTGCTTACAGGGAGACTCAGGATACCAAGCACTTCTGCTGTACTTTGTTCATTGAATAGTGCCCAAAGTACACCATTTACAAAGGGAGGGGGCATGGTCCCCACCTTGTGATGAGATGAATATCTGAACTACATTGTAGAAGAGTGTGTAAGATGGGAGATACTGTTCTGGGAATCTTTGGGACATACGTGGTTTGCCATGACCAAGAAGAGAGCTAATAGCTGTGAGGTCTTTTCCTTCCCACTCTGTAGGGTGAGGGGACGCTTTCCCTTTCTCCCAAAAGTTTGCTGAAAGATCAACTCACAATCAAAGCAAATTAACAAGAGGAAGAGGTTTATTTATTATAGGCATAGGGTGAATCACAGTGATTACCCAATATCCCAGTGGGATCCAGAGATTTTTATATCTTCCTTCTAAAGAGGAAGGGGAGATGAGGAATGATGAGGAATATAGATAATTCTGTTTAGAGACAATACATGGTTGCTAGGGGGAATGGGAGAAGCAGATTGACTTACAAATTAACCTGAGAGAGAGGTATTTTGTTTAAAATGATTTGGGGTGGGCACGGTGACTCACACTTGTAATCCTAGCACTCTGGGAGGCTGAGGCAGGTAGATTGCCAGAGTTAACAGGTTCTAGACCAGCCTGAGCCAAATGCGAGACCCTGTCTCTAAGAAAACAGCCAGGCATTGTGGCGGGCGCCTGTAGCCCCAGCTACTCCGAAGGCTGAGAAAAGAGAATTGCTTAAGTCCAAGAGTTTGAGGTTGCTGTGAGCTATGATGCCATAGCACTCCATCAAGGATGACAAAGTGAGACGCTGTCTCAAAAATAAAAAAAAAATAATTTGGGCCAGGACTGGTTGCATTCTTGATCTTTTCCCTAAAATATATTGAGATAACAAGGAGGGGAAGGGTCAATCTGGTTATGCAGATAGAGGGGAAAGCCCCTATCAAGGGCCTATTGATTTCTAAGGACATTTAATTCAAAATACTTTTTATACCAAGGAATCATATTTTGGGGTGAAATTTCCTGAGCTTCTTCACCACCAAAATTGTTTCCTTAACCCCCACCACAAATACACACACTGTATTTTTTATTCCAGTTACATTTTTGTTTTACACTACGGAAATCTGGCATAACATTAGTTATAATTACCTTAAGATTTCTCTCTATTGCACATGAATTTAGGTTTCATAAGACTTAAAAACATCACAGGTTTGATTGTTCACACACTTTTCCAAGTAACTTTCCCAAGGAAATACTATTTCTAGCTCTCTGTTAGCAGAAAAAAAAAGTTAAATGAAAATCAATAGTGATGGCTAGTATTGTATGAAAAATGTGTTTTGTAATTTATTTTACCACAGAGGTAGTTTCCTTTGGAAACTGTGACTGATGGTAATGCCAAATTTAAAAATATTTTGAGATTAAAAACAAAAAGCTTGGGGTGGAGAAATGTAATTTTCTACTACCCCCCAAATGTTGATTACTTAGTACTAACATTTAAAAAGATATGGTTAAAGTTTGCAACTTTTCTAAAGGTAATTTGTAGCACATTAAATAGTGGATAGAATGTACTGGCCAAAAATTACTAATAAATTCATTCACAAATTGTGGACAATTTTGTCCTTCTAGAAATTTTAGTGTTTTTTTTTTTGTTGTTGTTGTTGTTGTTTGTTTTGTGTTTTTGCAGTTTTTGGCTGGGGCCGGGTTTGAACCCGCCACCTCCAGTATATTTGGCCAGCGCCCTACTCCTCTGAGCCACAGGCGCAACCCCAGGAATTTTAGTTTTTTAAATAAAGAATCATCAGGTTTTAAAATGTCACTGAAATTATCTAAAGAAAGCAGCTAGTGGCTATTGAGCTTGGTGAGATAATGACTATTATTCTTAATTGCCTCACAACAAAACCTGGTGCTACTCAAGATATTCTACACATAAATCATCACAAAGACAAGATTCAAACCATCACAGATGTATATTTCAGAAAGAAAAAATATAAATTACCTTCGTCTCCATTTTCCACATTGATGATCTGTGTAATGAGCTGAAGAGGTAAGACTCAAAAAACCATCTTCATTAATGACTAAGAAAAATTAATAACATTTCTTAAAAGAAGGGGGAGGAATCATTACCCAGGGCTGACTAATTGAATTGTATAAACTTACTGAGGCTTCACTCTAAGTACAAATGTATTTGCAAGTAATTATCACCCACAGCATAAATAACTTCATAATATTCTACCTAAGTCAACATTAATAAGATTTGCAAAGCACCAAGGAAAATAAGCAATTAGTTAATTCCTTATCCAAGTAAAGCAAATTGCATAGCTATAAATAATTCCAAAATTCCCAAAGGAGTTAGTGGGCAGAGGCTGACCCAACTTTAGAAGATGTGGCAGGCAGTGAACCTGCTGACAGGAAGGCCACCTTCTGATAAACTTCAGCTGAAGCTTCCTTTACTTTATTGAAGGCCCATAATAATAACATGGAATTTTAGGATATGTAAGTCTGAGGGCTAGTACTATAGCTGGAGTCAGTTTTCAGAACCTTCACATTAAAAGTACCTGAAGCACTCTGTTGATTACCCACAGAAGCAAATTTTCGAAAGTCCTTCTGCCAAGAGCATTTTAAGCCTATGAGAGAAAATCCTTAAAGGGGTCCAATAATCGTGCTGTAAAATTACTGGGCTAAATATTCATTTCAAAACAATAAGGTAGAAATGGAAACACTGAAATAGTCTATAAATTATCTAAATATTATCATTATATGATTTTTATTACAAATGAACTCATCTTCCCTGTCCCTATCAAAACTTCTGGCTGCTCTGCTGAATCCTTTCAAATAATCATTGAGGATTCATTTTCTTAGAATGGACAGAAGGCAGGCCCAAACTTTCTAAAGCTAAAGTTCTGAACAATGTCCATGTTCAAAATCTCATTTGCATAACACTCAGCCATCTTATTGCCCATGATTCTTGTGGGCAAGGAACTAATCAAGGCATGTGTTCAAATGATTATGGTCTCTAGCCTTAGCCTAAGACCCACAAATTGCTGTGTGCTGACGTCTCACCAAAAACATTTCTGCCTAGCTCAGTCTTAACTGTCACAGCTATTTCTCTGGAATACATATGGGATGTGGTGCTCTAGTTCCTTGTAGGAATGTATTTCTTGAAAGAAGGAAGCATATTATCTGCTTATCTGATTATATGTTTATAAACGCATACCTGCTCTAACCTTGTCTTCATGTCAGTTTTGGTTCAGCTCAAGGCACTCATTTGTTGTCTTAACTTTAGAAACCCTATTCCAATAATTTTAGAAAGTTTAATCAGTAAAATCCATCAAATTTCTAGGGATTTTTAAAAATAATATACAAGGTGGTGTGAAGCAGAGTAATTTAGTTTGCATTTCTTTCCTTTCATTCCCCATAACTGAATATTTGTATCCTCCACTCATACGTTGAAGCCCTAATCCCCAAGGTGATGGTATCAGGAGATGAGACCTTGGGAAATGACTGCGTCATGAGGGTGAAGCCCTCATGAATGGAATTAGTGCCCTTTATAAAAGAGGCCTCCCTCCCCCAGACCTCTCTCACCCTCTTTCCACTAGGTGAGGAAACAGAGAGAAGATAGTTGTCTGCAACTGAAAGAGGGCACTAACCAGGAACCAAATCAGATAGCAGCTTGATCTTGGACTTTTCAGTCTCTAGAACTATGAGACATAAATGTCTGCTGTCTAAGTCACCTAGTCTATGGTGCTTTGTTATAATATCCCAAAGGGACTAAGATATCACCTTAAAATGTCCATTCACGACTGAAAGTGGACTGTATTATTACAAATATTACAAATCATATATAAATGCATACTCATCATTTTGTTTCTCCCTAAATTCCTTCTGTGTTTAAGAATACTCCCCAAAAATACTTTTCCTCCCCTGTCACCAGTAAAGATGTATGATCCTGTGAGTTCTGTTTTCAGTGGACAGTGATCATTAAACAGAAAGATCCCCATGTGTAGTAAAAGACACTACACATGGCTCTAGTTTTACCACCTGGATTATTTGCTGAAGAATTCAGGAGTTTTGGATCCTTGGACTGACTAACTCAGGTCAAACAAAAGAGTCAGAATGCATCAATATGCTATAAAAGCAGCAATCTTTTTTCTTTAAGTATTAATTTTTATGTAAAATTTTGTATCTATTAAAACAATACATATATACATTATTCATCCAGTTTCAGCTTACAAACTATTGTCATTAACATCTGATTTTTGAATTGAAAAACCTTTTTTCACACTTGCTTCAAGGCCACTCACAAAATGTTGGAAGGACATGAGAAGGCGTGAAGGTCTGTAATGGGCTACCCTCCCCAGGCTGACACCTTGGTGGTACTTCCTAAGTAACATCTGGATATGCTTTTCTTTAAAAATTGGATTCAGGAAAATTCAACTTTGAACTTTGTGGTTGGCATCAGGAAAAGTGTTGAGAAATCTTCCCTTGGCTTGCAAGAAGAAAAGAATATGGCCATCTAGATCCTTTAAAAAAAAAAAAAGCCCTTGATCTTCCTGTTATATTCAATTTCCTTTTGCATAGAGAATGTGGGACTAGATTGCCTATTTGAAAGAACTATAAGGAAATAATGAAGGAGAAAGAGAAATGGTATAAGTCTCAGGCCTCTCTATTAGTTCCTATTTTTTATACAACTGCATACAAAGGCATGCACACATTTTCCTGCCACCACTGGCCATCCACATACCTCATGTTCATCCATATTTATCATTCCCAGTAGCTTTTCTTGGCTTAGTTCACTCATACTGATGGAATTTCTGAGGTAGCAAGGACTACATTTCCCACATGTATTCCTATCCTCAGTCTATTTCAAAATTGCTTCTTGACCACCACCATCTCCCTTGTCTCCTTAGAGCAAATGAGCAGTCTCCTTCTTTGGTATTTCCCTTTGCTAGATGAGACAGCACTGGGGACAAAGGTACTTGATATATGCTTAAAGAACAAATGACAATCAACACATTACCTATTTGTCATCAAAATTCTGAATTTGAGATTCTGAATTTGAATGTCCCACAGCACTAGTAACCATTTTTCTTAGTGGACACCTGACATCTTCTGTGGACCATTTGTATGTATAGAGTATGACATTTTCACATTTTTATCTTCATCCAGTTTAATCCTACCCCAACTTTATGTTTGAATACAATATTTGATTCCCTTCCACTGACGTTGTTGTCTAACAATTCTGAACTTCTACAGGAGGGAGATAATAAACAATCCCCTTGTGACCTATTTATTCCCACAGATAATGAACTTGGCAGTGTTTGCTTCATTACCTGTTAGGTTTTCTATGAGGTCATCCAGGGATGTTGTTGTAGTACTGTATTTCAGGAGATGAAGGGAACAGAGTTAGATTTTTGCCTTAACTCCACTTTGTCCCAAAAAAGACTGAAAGCTCTTGTTTCCCTGACATTTTTGAAGGACACTTTAGGGTTTCTTCCTCCACATTTATGAAATTTTCATTGAAACTTACGGGTGAGACATCTAAATGTGTTTTTTGTGCTGTTATTAACATCCAGAGGAAATATTGACTTCTAGGTACAAAAGTAAAAGCTAAAATTAAAAAGTCTTACACAAATTTTCCATGGTTATTACAAGGTTCAGCAACACAAAATATGCAAACCTAGCAGTGTCAGTGGAAATCTTAGCACATTTAAGACATCACTATGGGTCCCTGGGATTTGTTCTGGCAGTGACTGCCATATTTCATATGTTAAGCCCTATAATCTTCACCTACCCCCCATTATAGACTATCTGGGGGGAAGTGGGAAGATTTGCAAACAAATATATTCAAAAGGGCTAAAGAATTATCCACATTATTTACACTAGTGTCAATCATTGAAGAATGAAAAGTCTTACTACCAGGTATGAATTATACTTGAGTGGTTTAGAAGCATTTTATGTATTCAGATGTCTCCAAGGATCTGTAGGCAATCAGGATGTATCTATGAATGCAGTATTCAGATATTTTCACTTTATTTCCTCAATTCCATTCTCTGATTTTCTCTTCCCTGCTTTCTGCCAGGACACTTCATGCAGGTCTGGACTACATCCTCAAGGCTCCCATTCCCTCTCACTTCCATTTGTGTTTGACCCATACAGAGCATCTGCAGAAGATTAGAGAGTGAGAGTTGGGTATTTATGCCTCTGGCTCCCTCCTTGCAGTTTTATCACGGGCTGGGGACATCCCTCAACCATTTTTTCCCAGTGGCTGACTCTATGGTAACTTCAAGCCTCACTAGCTCCGTCCCTATTCCAGTAACCATTCCCTCTTCTCAACCCTTCAGGCCTAGGAGTGGTGTCAACACAGTTGCTACCTTTGTGGTTCCCCTTTGCCAACTTTGTAATTTTTGTGTGTCAACTTGTTCTTGTTAGATCCCTGAGTGATATATCCATAGAGCAGAATGCTTGGATTTGGGGTGGGGGGAGAGGAGGCTTTGAAGGACATTAGGAGGCAGTACATACAGAAGAAGGTAGGGACCAGCCACTCCTAAGATCATCATAGACTTTGGGGGCTGGGTTCTGGGTTGCCAGGATGCTGGTGATGAGCAGCAGGGAGGGGCTAGTCAAATTTTTGCAATTTGTAATTTACTACCATCACAGCACATTTCTTGATTGCTCCACAGACAGGTGGAAAGAAGCTGTGGGATGTGGAGCCAAGAAAATGGGACTCAGTTTCCCACCTCATGGCCCCTTCAGGGTACTATAGCCTGAGCTTGCAAGGCCCCTCATTGACTGAGATCCTTCTGAAGGGAGCCTTAAGCCAGTTTTATAATTACGTGAGTGTCCTTTGGAACAACCCTCCCCCCCACAAATCTTTTAAACATTGTAGAACAAAAGTTAGGCAATAAAAAGTTAGATAAATTCATAGTAAAAAGATGATATCTAAACACTCTTAGAAATTTTGCCCATGCATTTATGCAAATGAACAAACATCAAATTAGCTAATAGTACCAGATGTTTTCTTTTTTCTTTTTAATTAAATCATACCTGTGTACATTAATGCAATCATGGGGTACAATGTGTTGGTTTTCTATACCATTTGAAATATTTTCATCAAACTGGTTAACATAGCCTTCACCACATTTTCTCAGTTATTGTGTTATTCAGATGTTTTCTTAATGATGCCACAATAAAAAATTGCAAAAGAGCATCTGGGTCAACCTGCCACCTACAGGTAGGATCATGTTTATTCCATTGAACTCTACCAACTCTAGAAGCTCTTCAGGGAAACGAAAACATAAGTCTTTAACACTTTCTGTTAGAGTCTGCACTGAAACAAAAATAAAGAGTCAACAGTTGTTTTTGTAAATGAGGCTGTATAAGTGCTGACCATGGGATAGGCCAGAATAACATTCAATCTCTAATAGAATGTTTTTCTTCCTGTCTCGTCCATCCAGCATTGGAATTCAGGAACTAGACACCTACTTCATGTTTAAAAATACATATATTGTGTCTAGGCTGATGAGAAGTTGTCCTGGAAGGAATTTCTGAAACTAGTACACAATTATTATGGTGACTTTGTTTGGTACGTCCATAGATCCATCTGGCTAAGTTTTATTACACTGCATATCTAACGTTTATATAGATAGAGTACTTGATCACTTGTTTGGAAAAGTGTTTTCTAAGTAAGGATTTTTTTTTTTTTATCATGACATGGGAATCTAGAAATATGGGGCCAGACCCTGACTCTGCCACCTAACACTTGAACCTAACACTTGTACCTGAGAGGTTTGTGACCTCACTGCCAGAGCTTTGGTGCACCATGAAGGCATAGAGGTAGATGATGAATGTAAATAAATGTGAGCCCTTTTCAGCTAGAATGAAAGTCCTTTTCAGCTAGAATGAAAACTCAATTATCTGAATATGGAAAGATGGAGGGTCCCAGGTATATTAATCAGGATTCTGTTGAAACAATTATGCATAATAAACAACTACAAAACTTAGTGGCTTATAGCAATTAGTATTTGTTTCTGTCTCAAGGATCGAGGCTTAGCTGCAGCTCAATTGGGCTCAGCTGGCTTCAGTTCCAGGCTTCTACTTGGATTCATTTTTGCTCCACATATTTCTTCATTTTGGTACCAACAACTAACTACCCAGGCATGTTCTTTGCATGGCTGATGGCTGAAATACAAAAGAAAGGAGGGAGTAGAAATACACAATACCTCTTAAGGACTCAGCTGGGAACTGACAAACTTTCCCTTCTACATACATTCCCTTGGCCCAAGCAAGTTACACAGCCAAGACCAAAGTCAAGCCTGTACCAAGGTCAAGGGCATATAATCTTCTTACCCTCCTGAGAGACACTGCAAAGGCACATGGCAAAGGGTGTGGACGTATAATTCTATTACAAGAAGGGAATTAAGATTTAAGAGCATTAATTCAATCTAAATCTATTATCCCACCAGCCATTGGACACGGCCCACAATCTCTACACCCTCCAGCATGCTCCTCTTTAGCTCTCATGCATGACAGTAAACCCCATATATCACCAGTGAACTTTACTGGCCAAGCAGAGTTCCAGCTCTTTGAGTGGGACTAGTTACTGTTTATTTGTCTGAGAGGAGGCACCCTGCCATTGGCCAGCCACTCCAAGACTAAACGTAGTTGGCATTAGTGGTCTGAATCACATGGGCATTTGTTGAAAGCCCACATTTGTCTACTCTTAAGATAGCAAAGAACTGTTTTGAGATATTTTATTTATCCTGATGCAGGCCTAAATCATTCCACAACAGTCTTTAAGTTTCCCAGTAAAATAGATTTTTTAGTTCTTCTCAAAAGTTCTCATATAAAAGATTCAATAAAAAACTGTGGAAGTTTCCCCAGTGACAGGCCCAGAAGGCCTGGCAGGGTTGCTGACTGCCAAAAATGCAAATCACCAGACTTACATCAACACGAATCAGGAATTTCATCTCTCACTGAAAATCTATTGAGTCCTCTTGAAATCTGATCTCTAGTCTTACTTTTGTGATGATGCACATCCAAGTCTGAGTCAGGAAAATCATCAAGCTACCCCTCTAAGAGATGACCAGATTCCTGTGGGGTATTCTCTTCCTTCTTCTCGTTTTGGCTCTTAGATTTGTGGATTGTAATGAAACTGTTGGCACAATCTGAACTGTATGGACTGTACAAGGGGAACTCATGCCTGTAATTTTTATTTCTTTTTACATGTAATCTGCCAACACATAGACCCATAATGTAAACGTCCTTAGTTTAGATTTATAAATTGGGTGTTTTTGACAAACTCTAAGACCTGCAGGGAAATTACTCTGTCATTAACAACTCAGTTGATTTAGGGAGCCATTAGTGAAAGAAAGG
Source organism: Perodicticus potto (assembly GCA_963574655.1). Classification (NCBI taxonomy): domain Eukaryota; kingdom Metazoa; phylum Chordata; class Mammalia; order Primates; family Lorisidae; genus Perodicticus; species Perodicticus potto. Next base: position 37,067 of record CAUYRH010026238.1, read on the forward strand.
GTGGGAAAGAAGCAGCTCGACATGTATCTTTCTTCCAGGTTTCAACTGAAGAAATACACCTCCTTCAGATGGTGAGACCTCCCTTCTTTGGATAGTCATTTACCAAACCTGTGAGCAACCGTCCTGGGCTATTCCCAGGCTGAATCACAGCTATGACTTCAGCCAGCTGCCTCACTATCAGATCAGAGAGCTTCAGGCGGTTGAACTTGCTGGCCACAGAAGAGGAAAAACACTCCTACCAACAAGGTACTGGCTGTGGGCCAGCCTGGTCATCTCTCAATAGTGATGCATGCTTAGCGATACTCTTGAAACAGGCATCGTCTCCAAAGGATATGAAAAGAGCTCAAGCATGAAATAAGACTTGTACAGAGATGTGATTCTGTTTATGTGATCGCGTTAATTAATACCCTCTCTGAAAGCCATTCCAATATATTCTTTTGATGAAAATAGATTTTTTAATGTTGTAAGATAAAGTTAACTGAAAACAACTTTCTCTTTTGAAAGGAAATGGAGATTAAAAAGGGTAATGTGCGAGCAAAGTCAGTCTTGGCCCCAAAGATGAATTTTTAACATTTTATGACACTAACAATGGGCATTTTGTGGGTGACCATCATACTTAGTGCTACCAAAACTGCCCTAGAAGAATCATTCTCATTGGTTAGTTAATCCATTTTAGATATTCTTTTATTCACATTGTAGAATTTAACTATAAATCTTATAATTTTAAATGTTATATAAATGTCCTGGAATAAGGTCCTTCAAAGGCAGAAAAGAGTAGAAAGAAATGTTTCTTTTCTTGGTCATATTATACTAGTGTTCCTGTATTATATACTGTGTAACAAATTAGCCCCCAATTTTGTGGCTTGCAAGTACAGAAAGACAAATCTCTCCCGTTCTCACTCTTATGTGGGACCTAAATATTAAAAACAATTGACCTCATGGACACAGAGAGTAGAATGGTGGTTATCAGAGGTTTAGAGGGTAGCAAGGAGGAAGTATAAAGTGGGAATGGTTAATGTGTGCAGAAATATAGTTAGACAGTTAGATAGAACGAACAATATTTGATAGCAAAACAAAGTGACCACAATCAACAGTATTATTAGGGCATGCCTTAAAATAACTAAAAGAGTGGAATTGGAATGTTCCTAACACAAAGAAATAATAAATGCCTGAGGTATTGGATACCCTAACTGATTAATTCACGTGGTTTGCCTGTATCAAAACTTTAAAGATACACAACTATTATGTACCCATAGTAATTAAAAACAAAATTTCAATATTAAAAAACTTAGTAGCTTAAGATAACATTTATTATCTCCTACTTTCTGAGGGTCAGAAATCTGGGCATAGTTTACCTGGATCCTCTGACTCAGGTTATCCCACAAGGCTACAATCAAGGTGTTAGCCAGGCCAGAGTTTCATCTGAAGGCTCTTCTGTATTCTAAGCTCAGTCACCTGGTTGTTGACAGAGTTCAGGTCCTCACAGTTTACTGGGATTAAGGGTCTCTGATAATCTCTGGCTGTTAACTGGAGACCCCTCTCAGTTTCTCACCAAACTGGCCTCTCCAGAGGGCAGCTTACAACATGGGAGCTTGCTTCCCCAAGAGCAAGGACTCCAAGAGAAAGGAAGTGTATAAGATATTCCAAGCAAAAAGGATCTCAGTCTTTTGGTAACAATCTCAGAATTCCCATCACATTTGCTGTATTCTATTTGTTAGAAGCAAGTTGCTAAGACCAGCCCTACTCAGGGGTGTAAATACTAGGAAGCAGAGGCTATTGTGGGACAGTTGAGGGGCCAGCTGAAACAGATCTTTCAGTCATTTAATAAAATATAGATTGAAGTAAAGAAAAAATATTTAGAGAAACACACTAGAACATACAACTTAGATATTCAACTTACAAGGTTCTAACTTCTAATAAGGCCACCCTTACTCAGACTATTTTTCAAATTAATTTTCAAAATTATTTTTCAGAATTTCCTTTAGTGCCTGTGGCACATTCTTTTCACTCCCCTGACTTCACCCTAACACAAAATTATGGCCATTTTATTTCTTTGCAGGGAGATTTGAATAATGAAAGGAGTTTAAGAGTCATTCAGATAAATAAGGTTAGTAATCAAGATTGGTAATGCTGCTTTTAGTCTTGGCTTTTGTGAGCATGAATAAAAAGACGGATTTCCTTATGTGGCTTATAAATTGGCCTCAAAGGCAGTGCCTGAAGAGGATTATTTGGATTTAACTTTTATTTGGATACTTAAAACCTGGTATTCATCTGAAGATTTTCAATCTATGTTTTTTGGTGGTTTTTTTCTTGCAGTTTTTGGCCGGGGTTGGGTTTGAACCCACCACCTCTGGCATATGGGGCCGGTGCCCTACTCCTTTGAGCCACAGGTGTCACCCTCAATCTATGTTCTTCATAGCTATGGCTTATGTGTTTACACTTTTTCCTCTGTACCTTATATTCCAGGGCAAATAGAGTTCGGACATATTGAGACAGAAGGGGACAATAGTTAGAGACCCAGAGTTCCCCAGGTGAGCCCCAAGGTACACCCCTCTTCACAAAATAGGATGCTTGTATAGTAGTTCCCACGTGGATTATCCATGTGTACATCTAAGGTAGGTAAAGTGAATGTGAAACTGACATGCCACACCCACACACTGAACCCCTAAGTGCTGAGAGAAATGTGAGAACACCCACAGCCACTAACCCTAACCTAGTTGGGAAGAGAGGGGGCTCAGTGATATTACGTTACGAGTGAAGGGGGATTATTTTCTGTGGATCCCCTACTCACAATCTTCAGGCTTATAAACTGAGCAGACTGCCTCTTACTTGTTAAATAAATGCCTCCGATTTTGACAAACTTTGTACAACTCTGACTTCCATTAATCTCCATTTTCCTAAGTGTAGGATAAGAAGTGAAAGGCTGGGTGCTGGTTTTGTCCTGACCTCCCAGTCTGTGCAAAATGATCTTGAGCTCCTTCGGGCCATTCCTCCCCAACCTTGCACTTTTTTCCCTTCCTCAAACCTGAAGAGCAAGCCTATGACCCTGACACCTGTAATAATGGATAAATGGTTGATTCTTGGGCAGAGAATTTCATTATTAGTCCATCTTAAAGAAACCCTTATAAAACATGGAAGAAGGGTTGTCCATTCATACAGCAACAACTTTTTGAGCATGGAAAGTATTTGTCTTCATCAAACTGAGGTAACAGGATGATCTTGGCAAGTTTTGATTTCTGGGTTCCTTTCTGCAACATTTCACTTTGGTGATGACCTCTCTTGCTCTTTAGGGAACAAATCCTCTCACTCTTTGGTGACATATTGTTGTAGGGGCTAAGAAGGGAGTTCCCATTGGTCCTCTGAAAGTTCTCTGAAAAATTAACTCCCAAAAGGCAGATTGATGCAAAAAAGGCACACAAATTTATTTAATGTGTATACACAGGAGCCTTCAGAATGAAGACATAAAGATATGGGAGAAATTGTCTATTTTTATGCTGAGGTTTATGCTTAAAGTATGGACAGCTGTGTAAAAATATGATTGGACAAGAAGAGTATGATTGAATACTAATAGACTGAGTTGGGAAACCCAGCAAGTATTGTCTGTTTAGATTTTTCTTGGCTTCTCTGAGCAGTATTCCTTCATTCTGTGCATGGGCAGGGCCCATGGGAGGTCTTCTGACCTACAGTCAAACAAGGTAGGCCACATAATTGCTTTATGGACAGTTTTTATACAAAATATTTTTAGGCTTTTGGGAAAAGGGATTTGAGTTTCTGTGACCTGTCCTGGGGAAGATGGATTCTAGTTTCTATAGCTAGTCTCAGGGAGGAATGGGACTGAGTGACAGGAGCGCAGGAGAAGGTCAGAGAAACTTCTGCTTCTGAGGCTGCTCCTGACGTTTTCATTTGGAGGCATTATTTTCTGAGCCCCAACACTGTCACATTGGTGGCCCCTGATGGGCTATATTTCCCTGTATTTGTGCCCTCGTGTAGTTCCCTCCTACAATAATTTTGGCCATGTGCCTGCTTTGGCTAATGGGATATTAGCTAGCATGATGCAAGCAGAGACTGAACAAATGTCTGCACACTGGGAAATGTCCTCTTAGAATACTCCTTGAAGCCCATTGCCATGCTGTAAGGAAGGAAGCCTATGGAGATCACTTAGGGATCTAAAGATAGACCTGCCATTCGATCCTGCAATTCCTCTCCTAGGTATATATCCAGAAGACCAAAAATCACTTTATAATAAATATATTTGCACCAGAATGTTTATTGCAGCCCAATTCATAATTGCTAAGTCATGGAAGAAGCCCAAGTTCCCATTGACCCATGAATGGATTAATAAATTGTGGTGTATGTACACCATGGAATATTATACAGCCTTAAAAAGATGGAGCCTCTACCTCTTTCATGTTTACATGGATGGAGCTGGAACATATTCTTCTTAGCAAAGTATCTCAAGAATGGAAGAAAAAGTATCTAATGTACTCAGACCTACTGTGAAACCAATATATAAGCACCCACACTTCCATATGAAAGCTATAACCCAACTATAGCCCAAGATGAAGGGGAAAGAGGAAGAGAGGGAAGGGGGCAGGATAGGTGGAGGGAGGGTAATTGGTGGGACCACACTGATGGTGCATTTTACAAGGGTACATGTTAAATCTACTAAGTGTAGAATGTAAATGTCTTAATACAATAACTAAGAAAATGTGGTGAAGGCTATGTTAACCAGTTTGATGAAAGTATTTTAAATTGTATATAAAACCAGCTCATTGTACCCTATAATTGCTTTAATGTACACAGCTATGATTTAATAAAAATAAATAAATAAATAAATAATTAGAAAAAGGAAGGCAGTCTAGGTTAACTACTGAATGTTGAGAGGCCACACACAGAGAAATCTGAGAGAATGAGAGTCCAGCTTGGACATCCCTAGCCCAATCAACCTACCAGCTGAATGTAGACCTCAGCTACATGATATGAGCATAAGATGGGCCCAACCAAGCCCCATGAACCCAGGGAATCATGAGAAATAATAAATCATTGTTTTTTATCAAGCTTTGGAGTGACTTGCTACGCTGCAGAAGATACGGAATCACTCTTGCTTCTCTTCCCCAGCAGAAAAACAGAACGTGGAAAGCAATAATCTTTCCTTCTGAGAATCAATTCCCTAGTTGTCAGTGGCCTGAAGGTGATGTGTTGTCTCAGCCAGTAATTGACATCTGCATTTCAAATTGTGGATTAGAAGGTGAGGTCATTTGAGGAAGGGTCTCCTTTTACAGAGGTATAATGAATAGGACTTAGTTAGCAGCAACTTCTAGGATTCCACTCTGGAAAGCAGCCAGGAAGAGGGAACCTTTTATCCCTCAATTCATCCCTTCCTCCCTTACCAGGGACCATCCTTTATTTTCTGTAATATTCAGTCTTGTCATTTATTTGGTACTATGTTAAAAGGTGCTCTGCTGGTTCTTCTCTCAGTTTGTTCTTTCAGATCCATGTTTCTCCCTTCTTGTTTCTTCTCTGTGCTCTGAGATTGACCTCTGGTACGACATCACCTGGGCTCACCTGGGTTTTGGTTAGGTTGGGCTAATGGGTCATACTGACAGGAAGGCAGAGGGTTGGAGGAGAGAGGTCAGGAAATGCATCCCACTCCTACCCTACCTCCCTGCCAGCCCCAGTTTCCGCGATCAACAAGTAGCCCTTCCCTCACAGCTCTCTCTGGGTTTCAGCCCTTTCAGCACTTTCCTCTTGCCCCCATAAACCCCAGGTGATAATGGCTTCCTATTTTTGTTAGTCCCTGGGATACAACACTGACCTTGCTGGTTCCTTTAACCCTGTGCACAATTCTATAAAGAGTCCTTCAATCACCCCTTGAATATGCCATCTGTTTCCTGGAGGATCTTGACTAATAAAGATGTTAACTAACAAACAAGCTATATTTAGTTTAAAATTGTTTTTAAATTTCTATTAATCAGAGATATGCATAACTGATTTGTTTTGTTTTTTTTTGTTTAGTGTGATAGGGTCTGGCTCCGTTGCCCTGGCTATGAGTGCAGTGACATCATCGTAGCTCACTGCAACCTCAAACTCCTGGGCTCAAGTGATCTTCCTGCCTCAGGCTTCTGAGTAGCTGGAACCACAGGCACATGCCACAACATCCAGTTAATTTTTCTATGTTGGGTAGCGGCAGGGTCTTGCTCTTGTTCAGGCTAGTCTCAAACTCCTGCCTTGGCCTCCCACACTGCTAGGAATACAAGTGTGAGCACCACGCCCAACTAATCATTGTTAATAGTATCTTTTCACCTACAGAAGGCCAAGAGCTGCCTGCTGAGTTGGCATCACTCCAATCAAAAGCAAAGGCGCACACTGAGGTAGAAGGAGCAAAGTGACTACTTTGTGTTTCAAGGAGTAAAGAGGATGTCCATCTGTCTCTGGGAGAGAGTCCCTAGGCCTGGGAAGAGGAGTGGTATTTGTAGTTCTGTGTGGAGTGGATATTTAAGCCTTCTGTAGCTGGGGGTTTGTGCTCTCCCAGTGGGTCATAGTGGCCTGAAGCCAGCAAGATTTCACGGTAACGGAGCAAGCAACAGCAGGCAGATGGAGGGGATGAGAGCCCTTCGGGGGCTTTGAGGAATCCAGGAAGGATGGCAGCCATGTAGCAGCAGGCTGACTGACACCAGGACACCTTTAGGTATCCACAAGGACAGACCTTAAGCAACAGATGGGGTGTGGGGGACAGTTGTCACAAGTAGAGAATGCTGGGCCCCTTGCCAATCTAGCTCTTAAGTCATTTTAAATTTAATTTTGAGAAAGAAGATATGGTGGGACTGGACCCCTGAGGGTTGCAAAGTAGATTTTGGAGAATTACTTTGTACTGACAATGTTTCCAGTTATGAAAACATTTATGGTTTTATTTTAAAACTGCTTTCACATGAAATAAGGTTGGACAAATACATAGCACATCATCACTGTGGTTCTCAATCTTCCTAATGCTGCGACCCTTTAATACAGTTCCTCATGTTGTGGTGACCCCCAACCATAAAATTATTTTCCTTGCCTCAAGCAACTGATCTAGAATCTCTTCTGTAGGTCTCAAGCCAATCTAGAATAGGAGGGTACAAATTATAAAACTCAGTTGAAATTAATGATATAACCAGGTTCAGTCACAGGTGGTTAATGGACAAAAGACAAGTTCAATTTCTGGAGGTTGTTTTTTGCTATGCATAATACACAGAGTCACATTATAGATAATTTGAAGAGATACTGTTAAATGTTGGGATAATTGAGAGAATAATAATACATCTAATATATTCTTTCTTACTCTCTAAAAAGGAGGGAAGAAAGTTGTTAAATTCTAAAGTTAGGTGCTTTGTACTAATTTCCCTAAATCCCTTTCCCCATCAAAGCCAGCTCCCTCCTTAATGTCTTCCAACTGTGCTATTCTTGGTTTCCTTTTCCTTTTCTTTTTTTTTATTAAGTCATTTGTACATAGGTCATGAATACATTTATGCCATTATGGGATTCAATGTGTTGATTATTTGTACAAATTGGAGTGCTTACATCCTACTAATCAACATAGCCTTCCCCTCATTTACCCAATTACAGCTTTAAGACATTTGTGTTCTATACCTAATACACAAATTGCAAGTACAAGATCCAACTTGTACTTGCAATTTGCTCCATAGGTGTGGTCCCCCTACTAATCCTACCTCTATCAACCCACCCCCTCCCTTCCCTTCTCCCTCCCCTTCCCTCTTTCATCCTAGGCTATAGTTGTGTTTCATTTTTCATATGCAAGTGTGAGTGCTTATAAATTGGTTTCACAGTAGTACTGAGTACATTGGATATTTTTTTTCCACTCCTGAGATACTTTAATAAGAAGAATATTTTCCAGCTCCATCCATGTAAACATAAAAGAGGTAAAGTCTCCATTTTTTTAATGCTGCATAGTATTCCATGGTATACATATACCACAATTTATTAATCCATTCATGGGTCGATGAGCACATACTACAAATTTGAACTCACAATGTGGACACAGGAAATGGAACTTTGAATCTATAATAATAGATATTGTTATAGATCAAATACTGTACCTTAGGCTCCCTTGCAGCAATTCTAGGCAATAGAAATTATTACTTAATTCTACAAATAAGGAGACTGAGGTATAGAGTGGTTCAGTGAAATGCTCAATGTCTTATGATCAGAAAGGAGTGAAGCTGGGGGTTGAGCTTAAGTTCATGCTTCTTCAATTTCTCTACACTGCCTTCTACATTGAAAAAAGTGTGTGTTGTCATTTTTAGAAAGTTGATTTATGTAAACTTTTAAGCATTTTATTTTTTCAAAAAACTACTATTTTGTTTACTGATGTTAACACCAATTGTATATTAGTTTTAATAGTGGCTTATTGACCACAAATAAAACATTTAATTTATAGGAAAAACAGTAGATTAGAGGGAGTCTTATCTTACCAGGCTACTTGCATAACCACCTCTCTCTATTTTTTCATTTCATTCCTTGATGGACTCTTAGAAGAGAAAAGCTTTGCTTCATTTCAATTAGTTTTGAGAAATGGTTTTAGTGCCTGCCTATCAAGGCATTAACAGCTAAATCTACAGAAAAAAATAATTGCTTTAGAAATTCATGCACATTTCCAAAACATTTGGTATGACTTCAAGAATAAAAAGCTCCTCTTCTCACTGAGAAAGCATATGGATAAAATTTGAAGATTCTAATTTGTACTGAATGTGAAAACTAAATGGATTCCCAGCACGTCATGAACTAGGTTGAATTTTCTCCTCTACCTCTCTAATAGAGCCAGTCTCTCTCATTCTAACTGCTCCACTTACCATGTGGATGTAACTTGAGCTATCTTTGCTATCTTTCCTTCCATGGACAAAGAGAGACACCATCCATAGGGCCCAAGGGAATTTTCCCAGTAGGCTCTATACATACAAATCTTTTCCAGATCAATAAAGAGAGGGGGAAAGGGGTGGCGCCTGTAGCTCAGTGAGTAGGGCCTTGGCCCCATATACCAAGGGTGGCAGGTTCAAACCCAGCCCCATCCAAACTACAACAAAAAAATAGCCAGACATTGTGGCAGGCACCTGTAGTCCCAGCTACTCGGGAGGCTGAGGCAAGATCTAGAGGTTGCTGTGAGCTGTGATGCCACAGCACTCTACTGAGGGAGACAAAGTGAGACTCTGTCTCTAAAAAAAAACTAAAGAGAGAGGGGAAAAATGGAGGTCAAGTGATTGAAAATAACAAAGTGTTATATGTTAAACCTGGTTCAACCCTCGTCTATTCCTTAATTCCTGTAAGATCACAGCCCATGACCCTTGCCATGGAAACTGGGTCACTATGGATTTTGTGTGTATTATTCACCTCTGATAATATTTTGAGCAAGCTATTGATGTCTTTGCTGCAGAAGTCTGCTTCTGAAAGCAAAATGCTACTTTCTTTTGGATAATTTCATGTAGATATAAGGAAAGATTTCGTTATTCATGTAAATCAAACTGCAGGTGTGAAAATGTGGAGTCTAGGTGCATGCTAACAAGTATTAATGTCTGAGGAAAACAGTGTCAGTTTATTTTTTGACATATGTTTGACTTTAAAAGCCGGAAATGTGGGAAAACTCACAGGATGTTAGCATGTGTGAATGTGGCAAGATTCACAGTCAAAGGAGACCTGGGTGATGAAACTATTGCAGGGGTGTCCTGTTGCTGATTTCCATCCCACTTTCAGCTCAAGAGCAGCTTCCTGTGGGTGATATAGAATATCAGGAAAAATACATTCAGTTCTTGGTACGAAGCAGACATAAAGCAATATCACAGACACTTTTTTGCAATAGCATGATCTCTTGAACCAGTGTTCACTGGTGGGTTGGTAAATGTTTAACAACCGGTTCTCCAGGAAATTTTTAAAAAAGTCAAAAACCCTGATCTGTAGCAGCCACCAATTTCTGTGGTATAAATACTTCTGCCATAGTCAATTTCAAGCTAGCAACCTGACCTCACTGAATGCAGAGTTAAGAAGAAACATGAAGCTGCTTCCAGCACACCCAGAGCATAAACTTTTCCTTTTCCCACCCCAAGTGTTCTATTTGAATAGGACACTCTCCACAGTGATGTCAAACTGACCAGTTTCTGCTTCAGAAAACATACAAACTTTGGGGGATATAAATTCCGTCCTCAACAGAGGGAAAGGTAGATCAAGGAAGGTTTCACAAAGGCAGACTTCAAGTAAGTTCTACTGGAGTCAGTTGAACTGGTATCTCTTCTACTTCTACCCGTGTCAATTGCACAGGTATAAGTAGAAGAGACACCAGAGATTTATCTTTACAGAAAATACCATGTAAGGAACCAGCAAGAAGAAGGATGTCTACAAGCCAGGAAGGGAGATCAACCATCAGAAACCAATCCTCCTGGCACCATTTGATCTTAGAGCTTCAGAACTAAGAAAATAAATTTCTATTGCTTAAGAAAAAAAAAAAATCCTCTGGGCTTCTGCTCACACTGGCTCCTCTACCTCACTTTTCCTTATCCAACTATAGGTCAGTGTAGAAGTCTTTCTTCATTCCCAACCACAAATCTAGGTTCCTATAACTCTGGGGTTCCTGCCATAATCACACTATGGTTTTTTTTTTTTTTTTATTAAATCATAGCTGTGTACACTGATGCAATCATGGGGTACAATGTGCTGGTTTCATATGCCATCTGAAATATTTTCATTGAACTGGTTAACATAGCATTCATGGCATTTTCTTAGGATCACACTATGTTTTAAGAGTCTGTTTACTGCTCTGAGAGCTCCTTGAGAACAGGGTCTGGATCCCCTTCACCAGTTTATCCTGGGTACTTAGCACAGTGCCTAACACAGAGGAAGGGGGTTAATAAATCTCTATTGATTGATTGATGGAGGGAGGGACACAGAGAAAGAGTGAGGGATAGAACTTGAATTATTATCCTGAGCTGCCTCCACCAACGTACACAGCTAAGGAGTTGATGGAACCACAAAAACACCATTGGGGTTTAAAATGTGTTAATTTATTTAATCACTTTGATCACAGAGCATTTATTAGCCATCTAGCATTTCCATGAGGACTATATAATACATCTTTGGACTGAGATTCCCTAGTTTGAACTCAATTTGTCCATTTACAAGCTCTGTAACTTTGAGACCAGGTCTGTATTTTCTCTATGCCTTAATTTGCTCTTCTGTTAAGTGGGGGTAATCCTAGTCCCGAGCTCACAGAGCAGTGGCAGGAAAAGAGGAAACAATGTGTGTTCAGTACTCAGCTAAGTGTTTGGCTCATAATCAGAGTTTAATAAACATTAACTAGTACTGATAGACTTTTGTTCTCTATTTTCTGTCAATTGATTACAGGGGTGGGGTTGGGTAATGGATTCCTGAGCCATAAACACCTAACTTGAGAAAGCCATGTGCATATGTCAACCTATTACCTTTCTCTTTGCCTGCCTGGCTCCTGTGGCCACTCTGGTTACTAACTGCAGCGGCTTGGGATGAAGGAGGGCTTGATGTAAGAGGCCCCAGGGCCAACAGTGTTTTTCCACTGCTTCCTTTCTTGCTTTTGAGATTATGTACATTTCAGTTCATTCCACCTCTGGCCACTTTGCTTCTCTTCTTTGCTTCTCATTGCTTTCTTTCTTTCTGTTACTTCACATATCTCTATTTATTCTTCCCATCCCTCTCCTCCTTTTCCTTTCTCTCCCATTTGTGAGCTCCAAATACCCACTTCACATCAGTCATGGTCAACATGAGAGAGACAGAGGGTGGAATAAATTTAAGTAGAAAAGCATTGCAATTACCCTTGGAGCCCTTTAAACAAACCTAGAAGACCTCCTCCTCACCCTTTACCTTTTCAAATGCTTCTAAGCATCTATTTACCTCAAACTCCAGCATTCAATACATGAGCTGGGTGCTGGGAGCAACAGCTCACGCCTGTGGTCCCAGCTACTCAGAAGACCAAGGCAGGAGGATTGCTGGAGCCCAGGAGTTTAAGACCAGTCTGGGCAAAGTGATAAGACCATCATTTAAACAAACAAGCAAATATGTATTTTAAATTTCTTCCTTAATAACTCATTTCGCAAAAGGTTTGTTCCCAATTAAGTCTAGATTATTTGTGCTAATAATATTCTCACCCAAAATTTCTGCTAAAAATATTCCAACATCATTCCAATTAAAATATGTGTTATTGGTGCTGGGTTTTCTGGGGGAGGGATGCAGACCAACCTAGAAACCTGAGTAGCTCAGGAACATTGCCTCTATAGAATATTTTACAGCACGGCCTATTTGTAAAGTTTGAACTTCTTGTCTATGTAGTCGATCACAAGTAGTTTAAAATTACGGGCTTCTTTTGTTACTCAAAGTCCCTTTTAGCCTCGAGAGAACCTGGGCAAAGAGAGATTACCTCAAACCCCACATACCTATCAACACATGCACACTCAGGGAACAGCCCTTGCAAGGAGTACATGCCTTTCTACAAGGAAACTACCCTTTGCTTTTGTAAGATAGTCCGTGCAAAATGTGTGAGGAGTGACTACAGCACGACACAGCAGGATGCGTGTTTTGTTGAAAATCAGTGTTTTGATCCTAGAAACAAAGCTTATCTGTTTTGCTCAAAAACAAAACAAAACATATTTTTGAGCTTTTGTAGGATTGGATAGCAATCAACACTGGGACTCTGCACTGGCTTACTGCAAATGCTGTTTAGTGGAACAGTCAGGTTGTTGGAAGTCCAAACTATTTAGAAGTCCAATCTAAGTTCAACTATTTCTTATCCAGCAACTTTTTTTAAAAATAATTTTATTAAATCATAATTGTGTACATTGGTGCAATCATAGGGCAGAATGTGCTTCATATACAATCAGAAACATTTTGATCGTACTGTGAGAGATAGCCCTCATAGCATTACTAAAAATCTTCTGCACTGCTAAGAACACAGTAAGTGTAGCAGGCAGACAGCCCTCAGAATGGGAGAAAATATTGGCAGGTTATGCCTCAGACAAAGGTTTAATAACCAGAATATACAGAGAACTCAAGCGTATTGGCAACAAAAGGGCAAGTGAT